>CAUYON010007583.1:0-17488 GCA_963573935.1 Arctocebus calabarensis
TTTTTTTTTGTAGAGACAGAGTCTCACTTTATCGCCCTGGGTAGAGTGCCGTGGTGTCACACTGCTCACAGCAACCTCCAGCTCTTGGGCTTAAGCGATTCTCCTGCCTCAGCCTCCCTAGTAGCTGGGACTACAGGCGCCCGCCACAGCGCCCAGCTATTTTTTTGTTTTGCAGTTCGGCCGCGGCCTGGCTTGAAGCCGCCACCTTTGGTATATGGGGCCGGCGCCCTACTCGCTGAGCCACAGGAGCTGCCCTCTTTTTTTTTTTTTTTGTGGAGACAGAGTCTCACTCTACTGCACTCGGTGGAGTGCTGTGGAGTCACAGCTCACAGCAACTTCCAGCTCTTGGGCTCAAGCAATTCTCTTGCCTTAGCCTCCCAAGTAGCTGGGACTACAGGTGCCCGCCACAGCGCTGGCCCGGCTAATTTTTGATGCAGTTTGGCCGGGGCCGGGTTTGAACCTGCAGCCCTCGGTATATGGGGTCGGCGCCCTACTCGCTGAGCCACAGGCGCCGCCCTTTTTTTTTTTTTTTTTTTTTTTTTGAGACAGCCTCAAGCTGTCACCCTGGCATGAGTGCCATGGCATCATAGCTCATAGTAACCTCCAGTTCCTGAGCTCAAGTAATTCTGCTTCTAACTCCCAAGTAGCTGGGACTACAGGCACCCGCCACAATACCCGGCTATTTTTTGTTTGCAGCTGTCATTGTTGTTTGGCAGGCCCCTGCTGGATTCCAGCTCAGCCAGCTCAGGTATGTGTGGCTGATGCCTTAGCCACTTGAGCCACAGGTGCCGAGCCCTTTTTTATTTATTTTTTTTTAAGTAGAGATGGGATCTTGCTCTTATGCAAGCTGGTCTCAAACTTCAGAGCTCCCTCCCACCTTAGCCTCCCAGAGAGTTAGGATTATAGGCGTGAGCTACTGTGCCTAGCCAGATGGCACGTTTTTGCTACATCTTCATAAAGTGAAAGAGTCACTGAGCTCCCTTGGGCTTCTTTCATAAGGATAATAATTGTATACACTTACCCTCATGATCATCCTAAAGGTCTACTCTAAAGTTAGCATTTCAACATAAGAATTTTGAGGGAAAATAAACATTCACACTATAGCAGTAGGTGAAAGCAAAGAGCTTATATAGCTTCTTGAAAGGAGGAGGAGTTAGGGATGTTGAATATGAGGCCAGGTGTCTTTAGGATTTTTTTTTTTTTTTTTTTTTTTTGCAGGTTTTGGTCTTGGGCTGGGTTTGAACCTGCCATCTCTGAAATATGGGGCCAGCGCCCTACTCCTTTGAGCCACAGGCACCGCCCTGTCTGCAGGATTTTAAACCTCTAAAACCAGAACCTTGGCTGGGCACAGTGGCTCATACCTGTAATCCTAGCATTCTTGGAGGCTGAGGCAAGTAGATTGCTTGAGTTCATGAGTATGAGACCAGCCTAACCAAGAGCAAGACCCCATCTCTAAAAATACCCGGTCATTATGGCAGGCGCCTAGTCCCAGCTACTTGGAAGGCTGAGGCAAGGGAATGGCTTGAGCCCAAGAGTCTGAGGTTGCTGTGAGCTATGAAGCCATGGAATTCTACTGAGAATGACAGAGTAAGACTCTGTCTCAAAAAAATAAATAAAATGAAACCTGAACTTAGAGAAGGATTTAGCTTAAGTTCTATATATAAGCCACAGCTAGGAAATGTCTGTCCTTCCCTTTGCAGCAATATCTCAGCCCCGAATTCTACTATATAGTAGTACCCTGCGCTGGATGCAAAACTTCTGGGCAACTTGGACTAGTGTCACAAGGCCTATCTGCAGGGGAAAACTCTTCAACAACCTGAAACCCAGCAAGAAGAAACTTGGGCAGCACTACAAGCAGCTTTCCTATACTGCCCTCTTTCCCCAGCTGCAGGTCAGGCTCTGATATACATATTGACATCTGTTCCTCTTTAGATTTCCTTTTTTTTTTTTTTTCTTTTCAGTTTTGGCCAGGGCCGGGTTTGAATCCTCCACCCTTAGTATATGGAGCCGGTGCCCTACTCACTGAGCCACAGGGGCTGCCCTCCTTTTTTTTTTTTTTTTAAAGAGACAAGTAGCTGGGACTACAGGCATCTTTTTTTTGTCACCCTTGGTAGAGTGCTGTGGCATCACAGCTCATAGCAACCTCCAGCTCTTGGGCTTAGACAATTCTCTTGCCTAAGCCTCCCTGGTAGCTGGGACTACAGGGGCCCGCCACAATGCCCAGCTATTTTTTTGTTGCAGTTTGGCAGAGGCCTGTTTGAACCTGCTACCCTTAGTATATGGGGCTGGTGTCCTACTCACTGAGCCACAGGTGCCACCTTCCTCTTTAGATTTCTTTTTTTTGTTGTTGCAGTTTGGATGGGGCTGGGCTTGAACCTGCCACTCTGTGCATATGGGCCTAGCACCTTACTCACTGAGCCACAGGTGCCGCCCTCTTTAGATTTCTTGTTTTCTCAAGTTAGGTCTCTTAATCATCCCTTTTTTGCCCTCCTTTGTCCATTGTTACGGTTTCTTTTTGCCAGGTACATTATTGGGCCTCATTTGCCCAGCAACGGGGCATCCAGATTGAATGCAGTCAGGGCCATGTCTTCACTAGGGGTACTCAGCGTCTTATACCTCAAGGTAAGATCAAAGACTCCTTTCATTTCTTCTAGCTTGTTCCTTGTCCTTTTTCCTTTTCTCAGTTCTATTCTCCTCCCTTTCTGTCTCAACACAATCCTGTACTGGTCTGCATGGGCTCTGTGTACCTCCTTTTCTCAGCAGGCACAGTGATGCGGCGCCTTATCTCAGATTGGAGTGTGACCCAGATGGTGAGTGACCTCAGTCAGGTGACCGTTCACCTGATGGCCTCACCCACTGAAGAGAATGCCGATCACTGTCTTGATCCCTTGGTAACAAAGACCCACCTGCTAAGTTTGTCTTCTCTCACCTACCAACGGCATAGCAATCGCACAGCTGAGGAGGTACTGCCTGACCCAGTCTCTTTGTTACCTTATTTAAGTTAGTACATGTCTCAGTCTGCTTGGGCAGCCATAACACAATACCATAGACAGGGGGCTTAAACAACTGAAACTTTTATCTCACAAGTTGGGGGACTTTGTAGTCTAAGATCAGGGTGCCAGCATGGTTGGGTTCTGGCGAGGCCTCTTTTCCTGGCTTGCAGATGTCCACCCTTCTGTGTCCTCAAGTGGGAGACAGAGCAAGCAAGTACACGCATGTGTGAGAGTATGTCAGCATGTATGTGCCTAAACACTCTAGTTTCTCTTATTTTAAAAACACTAATCCTACCATGAAGGCCCCACCCTCATGACTTCGTCTAAATCAGTGGTTCTTAACCTTCCTAATGCCACAGTGTATTTTCATTGCTAAAAAGGGGTTGCAACCCTCAGGTTGAGAACTGCTGATCTAAACCTAATTACCTCTGAAAAGCCCATTTCTATATACCATTACATTAGGGGTTTGGGTTTTAACATAAGAAATTTGGGGAAACACAATACAGTCCATAGGAGGAAGCTTCAGGCTAAGTCCCTGGTCAGGTTCTTAATTCCTTTCTAGGCATATATGTCATTACTTTGTGATATACTTGGTTTAGCTGTCTTGGCAGCCTGCTTTTTGAAAATTATTCCTCTTCTTTCTCCCCTTTGAAGGTAGTATTCTTTAGCATCTTATTTGGTGCTGATAAAAATTGGGAGAAGAGAGTGGAAATTGGGAATTTTAAGTTGAAATTCTCTGAGTCATATAAAATACAGTAGGAATAGTTAGAATGTAATATCATGTATAAGCTAAAGCCACTTAGTTTGTCTTTCTCCAGGGGCTTTAAATCTTGCATAGGACAGGTTTGTTACTCAATAAGCTTGTTCTCTTATCTCTGCATTTGTGGTCCAATAGCACTGGGGGTAATTCTTGTGCTGCCCTGAGGTCCTTTTTCTGTTTCTCAGGAGCTCTCTACTCGAGATGGGGATCCTACCTTTCATACACATCAGCTATACTTGGTAGATTTAAGGATTTCCTGGACAACCACCAATCGAGACATTGCCTTTGGTTTATATGATGGCTACAAAAAGGCAGCTGTACTCAAACGTAATCTCTCTACGGAAGCCCTGAAGGGGTTAAAGATTGATCCTCAGATACCAGCCAAAAAGCCAAAGCGGGGTGTCCTGACTAGTGTGCCAGCCCAACCTTGTGTTAACACTTCCAGCTTCAGTGGACTGCCTGATAAGGGGTCATCAGGAGGTAAGCTGGGAGAGGTGAGACTTTAGGAGTTTAAGTTTAGAACACGAGCTTGGGCAGGAATTTGAGAACTATTGAATCATGGCTTGTACCATCTAGGTGTAGAGGTGAACCTATTATTTTTCCTTATTATACAACCTAAGTCTCATATAGCAGTGAATTAGAGACTTAAATGGTCTCATTCTGTGGCCAGCAGAAAAGAATCAGGAGTGATGGGGCCAAAGTAAGATGAATAAGGGAAAGGAGCAAAGGATTAGAGAATTGTTTCATGTTTTTGTTAATTTGTTCAGTGAGCAGATACTTAATGATTACTTAACAGGCTCAAAGCACTCTGATTCAGTGAGTGATGTAGAATATAAGACATTCCACTTGCCTCAGTAATTATATCATCTCTGAATGAGCTACGATTAGTTTGTTTATTCACTCAGTCACACATGTGTCCATTCACAGATTCATTTTCATTTTATTAAGGGTTAATAATGTATTGGATGTAACCCTAGAATTTTGGGGAGACAAAGAGGAAGGGAAGTTCCTAGTAGGGAGAGAGCCATGTCAGTTGTAATTTCATTATGAAAATGCTTTGTAAGAAAGTATTTAAATCATTGTAGGGAAGCCTAGAAAGGCTTCAGAGATGATGGTGATTAAGATGGATGTTAAAACATGAATAAGAGTTCAACAGGCAAAGAAAGAAAAGAGGTCATTTTAGGGAGAGAGAAATTATAATAAGTACAGAGGAATGAAAGCTTATGTTGAGTTTGAAAACAAGGTGAAAAGTCTTAAGTGTCACAGAAAGAAGTAAAAGATATAAGAGTTGTTCCTGACTGCAGTGAAGGAGGGACTCCATCAGGGAAATGTTTATTGCAGAAGTAGCATTTGAGCAGGACCTTTAAGCTTAATATAATTTGAACATGTTGCAATGGGGAGGAATGACAATCAAGGCAGTAGGAATGGAGTTGGGAAAGCTCATTGTGTTTGAAAGAGAGTCTGAGTGGAAAAAAAACAAAGTGATTTATTCTTTTATTTTTTTTTTGAGACAGTCTCACTTGGTCGCACTTGGTAGAGTGCCATGGGGTCTAAGCTTACAGCAACCTCAAACTCTTGGGCTCAAGTGATTCTCTCGCCTCAGCCTCCTAAGTAGCTGGGACTACAGATGCCCACCACACCATCCAATTATTTTTTAGAGATGGGGGTCCTGCTCTTGCTCAGGTTGGTCTAGAACTTGTGAGCTCAGGCAATACACCCACTTCAGCCTCCCAAGAGCAGGGATTACAGGCATGAGCCACCGCACCCAGTCTAAAGTGATTTTTATTTTTTTATTTTTATTTTTTGAGACAGAGCCTAAAGCTGTCAGCCTGAATAGAGTGCCATGGCATCACAGCTCACAGCAACCTCCAATTCCTGGGCTCAAGCGAGTCTCTTGCCTCCGTCTCCCAAGTAGCTGGGAGTACGGGTGCCCGCCACAATGCCCGGCCGTTTTTTTTGGTTGCAGTCGTCATTGTTGTTTGGCAGGCCCGGGCTGGATTTGAACCCGCCAGCTCAGGTGTACATGGCTGGCGCTTTAGCCTGTTGAGCCACAGGTGCCAGGTCCTAAAGTGATTTTTATATTCTCTCAGTCAACAATAATCAACACAACACTTCTGTGACCAAATGTGTGTTGGTTTTTCCCTACCAACAAGTAGTCAATTTTGCAGGAGATTCTAGTTGGGCATCCTCTTATTCAATTCTGACGTGATCTGCCTGGAGATAGTGTCAAATTCTGTAGGTTGAGGGTTCAGTCACCTAGACTGCTGCTCTCTTTTAGATGTCTGTAAGTTTCAGGTTGTTTTACCTATGCTCTGACCAACTGGCTATAAATTGAGGTTCCCATGACCCCCCTCTTTGGATTTGAATAATTTGCTAGAGCAGCTCAGAGAACTCAGGAAACTGGTTTATTAGAAAAGTATTTCAAGGTTGAGCATGGTTTTTCATTCCTGTAAACTCCCTGAGGTGGGAGGATCTTTTGAGGCCAGGAGTTCCAAGACCAGCCTAAGTAAGGCATGACACAGTGGTTCACACCTATAAATCCTAGCATTCTGGGAGGCTGAGGTGGGTGGGTTGCTTAAGCTCCGGTGTTGGAGACCAGCCTGAACAAGAGCAAGACTCCATCTCTAAAAATAGCCAAGCATTGTGGCAAGTGCCTGTAATCCCAGCTACTTGGGAGGCTAAGGCAAGAGAATTGCTTGAGCCCAGGAGTTTGAGTTTGTTGTGAGCTATGATGCTATGGTACTCTACTCAGGGTGAATGACAGAATGAAACTCTGTCTCAAAAAAAAACACCCACAACAAAAATGGTGAGATTCTGTCTAAAAAAAGGAAAGAAAAAAAAAAAGACCAGCCTGAGTAAAATAGCAAGACCTCATCTTTACAGAACACAGAAAAATTAGTCAAGTTGTGGTGATGTTTTCCTAGCTACTTGGGATGCTGAGACAAGTTCACTTGAGCTTATGAGTTAGTCTCAGGTTGAAAGACCCTGTCTCAAAAGAAAAAAAAAAAAGCCAAAACAAATAAACAGAAAAAAATTGGCCATTGGTGATCAACATAACCTTTATTCTCTTTCTTCTCCTAGGAGGTTGAGTGTGGGTTAGAGCTAGAATTCATAACCCTCTAATCTTGCCTAGGTCTTTTCAGTGATCAGTCCCCATCCTGAAGCTACTTAGGGGCTGCCAGCCACCAGTCAATTTATTAGCATACAAAAAGTCATCATTTGGGAGACATTAAGGATTTTAAGAGTCATATGCCAGGAAACATGAAGGAAGACCAAATGTTTACTTCATAATAATTCAGAAAATAAATGGCCTCTTTTGGATGACAGAGTAAAGAGGAGTAAGAGAAGAGGCTGGAAAGGAAAGCTGGAGCTAGATCATCAAACACTTTCCATATTGGGCTAAGGGATTTTTGGTCCTTATTTAATAATAGGTAGTGGTGAACCTCTGAAGGCTTTTGAATAGGGGTGTGTCCTTATTAAAATTTTTTTTGTTTTTTTTTTTTTTGAGACAGAGTCTCACTCTGTTGACCTTGGTAGAGTACCGTGGGGTCACAGCTCACAGCAGCCTTAAACTCTTGGGCTTAATCGATTCTCTTGCCTCAGCCTCCCAAGCAGCTGGGACTACAGGCACCCACCACAACGCCTGGCTATTTTTTTGTTGCAGTTGTCATTGTTGTTTTAGCAGGTCCTGGCTGGGTTCGGTGTATGTGGCTGGCTCCCTAATCACTGAACTACAGCATCAAGCCTAAAGTTTTACTTTCAGAAAGACAAATCTGGGGCGGCACCTGTGGCTCAAAGGATTAGGCGCCAGCCCCGTATACAGGAGGTGGCAGGTTCAAATCCAGCGCCAGTCAAAAACCACAAAAAAAAAAAAAAAAAAAAGAAAGACAAATCTGACAGTGGCACATATGAAGACTGAGGAAGAGGGGGGGAGACCAATTAGGAAACTATTATGGTGTTGCAACAAGGGCTAGAACTAGGTAGAGGCAGTAGGAATGGAACTAAGCAGATGGATAGAAACATTATTGTGCATATAGAAGGCTTGGCCTCTGGTTGGAAGGAGTTAAAACAGAGTGAGAAAATGATACCTACTAAGGTTTTGAGCCTAGCAACTGGCATGATGGTAGCAGTAATATCAGAAATAGGAGATTCGCCTCGGCGCCTGTGGCTCAGCAGGCTAAGGCGCCAGCCATGTACACCTGAGCTGGCGGGTTTGAATCCAGCCTGGGCCCGCCAAACAACAAAGATGGCTGCAACCAAAAAAAAAAAAAAAAATGGCCGGGCGTTGTGGCTACTTGGGAGGTGGAGGCAAGAGACTCGCTTGAGCCCAGGAATTGGAGATTGCTGTGAGCTGTGATGCCGTTGCACTCTATCCAGGGTGACAGCTTGAGGCTCTGTCTCAAAAAAAAAAAAAAAAAAAAAAGAAAGAAATAAGAGATCTAGAGGTGGTTTGGGGAAGTATAGGATTATGAAGATTTGGACATGCTGGGTTGGGCATGGTAGCTCACACCTATAATCCTAACACTTTTCAGAGTCCAAGACAGGAGGATCCCTGAGCTTAGCAGTTTGAGAACAGCCTGAGCATAAGTGAGACCCTGTCTCTACAAAAGAAAAAAAAAAAACAAGAAAAAAGAAACTGGACTTGCTGAATTTTTGGTGCCAGTAGGACTTCTAGATAATGTCTAATAAACAGCTAGAAATGAGGGTCTAAAAGCTTAGGTCTAGACATAAAGATTTGGGGATGTCAGCCTAGAGCTAAGAGTTAATGGAAAGGAGATAATAGTTGTTTACAGTGTAGCAGGTACTCTTCAAAGTATTGTTATGTATCATTTCATTAAATTTTCATAATAACCTTATGAGGTAGTAACTGTTACAACCAATGCACAAAGGCTAAAGCAAGCTGCCCACTGTTGCAAGCAAGTGGTAGAGATGATTTTGAACATTGGCAGACTAGTCAAATTCTAGAGACTATGCTGTTAAACATAAAACTTTGTTAGGCAAACATTAAGGGAAAGAGTAGAAAAAAGAAGGGAATGTACAAAAGATAGATCTTAGGGGATACTTAGTTCTTTTTTTTGAGACAGAGCCTCAAGCTGTCACCCTGGATAGAGTGCTGTGGCATCACAGCTCACAGCAACCTCCAATTCCTGGGCTCAAGCGAGTCTCCTGCCTCTCCCTCCCAAGTAGCTGGGACTACAGGTGCCTGCCACAATGCCCAGCCATTTTTTGGTAGCTGCCATTGTTGTTTGGTGGGCCCTGGCTGGATTCAAACCCGCCAGCTCAGGTGTACGTGACTGGCGCCTTAGCCCGTTGAGCCACAGGTGCCGAACTGGGATACTTAATTCTTTAGACCTAGGAAAAAAGGGGCAGTGCCTATGGTTCAAAGGAGTAGGGCACCGGCCCCATATGCCGGAGGTGTGGGTTCAAACCCAGCCCTAGCCAAAAACTGCAAAAAGACAAAAAAAAAAAGACCTAGGAAAAGGAAGAGGGTCTGTAATCAGATGACGTGCCAGAGCTAGGAGGACAGGGTGACTTTGATGGCAAAGGAATGATTGATTTCAAGTAGAAAGGAATGGTCTTTGAACAAATAGACTGGGTATGGTGGCTTGTACCTGTAATCCCAGCTATTAGGAAGGATTGCTTGAGGCCAGGAGTTAAAAAAAGCCTGGGCAACATAGACTCCCATCTCAAAAAAAAAAAAAGTAAAACAAAAAATAAGGGCGGTGCCTATGGCTCAAAGGAGTAGGTCGCAAGCCCCATATGCTGGAGGTGGTGAGTTCAAACCCAGCCCCAGCCGAAAAAAAACTGCAAAAATAATAATAATAACAATAATGGTAATAAGATTTTAAGAAACAAAATGTAAAATAATATGAAATGAAAAATACAAGAAACAAAAAAAAACAAAAACAAACAAACAAAAAAAAATACAAGAAACAAGATGGGGAGAAAAAAGGTTCTAGAGTAATCTAGTAGTGCCTAAGAGGAAAAGAATACTATACCACTTACTAACATTTCTAAATTTCTGTTAGGAATCTGTTACTTTTATTAAGATTCAGGGGGAAATGAAATGATAGCCTTTTTTTCCCTTAGGGGTCAAGGAGTGGGTTGGGCTGGGCTGGGTCAAGTTCCAGGTTGGGGAGGATATATTCTAGCCCTTGCCTACCCAGAGAAATTGAGGGAAGATCAGTTTGGTCTTGGATGTGTTCTCTTTTCCTTTGATACTATGACTTTTCCCTACTTCCTATTTCTCTGCCAGGAGCTTACATGTTACAGAAGCTGATTGAAGAAACAGATAGATTTGTAGTGTTCACAGAAGAGGAGTCAGGTATGAGTGAGCAGTTGTATGGCATTGCTGCCTGCCAGACGGATGACATATACAACCGAAACTGCCTTATTGAACTAGTTAACTGCCAGGTAACCTTCTCTTTACAAGTTTATCCCAACATTAGGCTAGATAGATCGTAATCATATTATGTATCTTCCCTCACCTCTAAATAAGAATGAGTGGATAGGCTGGGCACAGTGGTTCATACCTGTAATTGTAGCACTCTGGGAGACAGAGGCTGGTGGATTGCTTGAGCTCAGGAGTTAAAGACCAGCCTGAGCAAGAGTGAGACCCTGTCTCTACTAAAAGTAGAAAAACCAGCGGGGCATTTTGGTGGGTGCCCGTTGTTCCAGCTACTTGGGAGGCTGAGACAAGAGGATCACTTGAGCCCAACAGTTTGAGGTTGCTGTGAGCTATGATGCCACAGCACTCTACTAAGGGTGACAGTGATACTCTTGTCTCCAAAAAAAGAAAAAAAATAGTGGATAGAGCTCCAAAAAAATTTTTCTTTCCTTCAGGTTATCATAGATAATATTACTTACATGTCTAAAAACCAGTAATCTTCATTCCATAAGCCAGAATTAAGCCTAGCTGCAGTGGTTACTACAGTGTTCTCATTAACCTTCTCATCTTCCTTGGTGATTTAACTCTGCTCTTGTCTCTGGCATAGATGGTTCTTCGTGGAGCAGAGACAGAAGGCTGCGTCATTGTGTCAGCTGCCAAAGCCCAATTGCTGCAGTGCCAACACCATCCAGCCTGGTATGGTGACACACTGAAACAAAAGACATCCTGGACTTGCTTATTGGATGGCATGCAGTACTTTGCCACTACTGAAAGCAGTCCCACTGAGCAGGATGGCCGACAGCTCTGGTTAGAGGTTAGTCAGCAGGACTGGGAAGTCCCTTCATATCCCTAGTTTTCCATAGTTAGCCTTTATCACCAGAATAGCTGGAAGAGTCTTGATAATATACCTTTTACTACCAACTAGCAGAATAATGAGTCTGGTAACACCTTGAATGTGGGCAGCCTCTGCTCTGAGGGGCATATAGTACTTTTTTTTTTTCTTACAATACAATACAAGTGCTTTTTTTTTTTTTTTTTTGCAGTTTTTGGCTGGTGCCGGGTTTGGACCCACCACCCCTGGCATATGGGGCCGGCGCCCTACTCCTTGAGACACAGGCACCGCAATACAAATGCTTTAATACTTGCAGATCATTCCCATGTCAGTGGTTGTGACCCTGACATCCCAGGATGCAGCAACCAAGTTCAGTGTAGCCTCTGAGCCTCTTGCACTGACTCTTAACAGGGTGAGCCTGTCACCCTAGCACATGGGGGTTTTCATGTTGCTAATGATGGATTGGCTGTGTCACTCATAAATTCCATGCACACTATCCCTGTGAGCTCTTCCTGCCTAGCATCTTGGTGACCCTGGCCAAGTTGATGGGCTGCATTTGGCTTGAGTCTTTAATCGTGGCACCATACCTATTGGGTGGAATGCAGTACATTTTCTTTTAATCTCATGATACTCTGTTTTATTGCAAGAGAAACTGTTGTTTCCTAGCACAAGAATAAAATGGGGTGGAGCTTTTTTACTTTAAAGATTGCTGGCTTGGTGCCTGTGGCTCAATGGGCTAAGGCGCCAGCCACGTACACTTGAGCTGGCGGGTTCGAATCCGGCCCCCGGGCCCGCCAAAACAACAATTATGGCTGCAACCAAAAAATGGCCAGGTGTTGTGGCGGGCGCCTGTAGTCCCAGCTACTTGGGAGGCGGAGGCAAAGGCAAGAGACTCGCTTAAGCCCAGGAATTGGAGGTTGCTGTGAGCTGGGATGCCACGGCACTCTACCCAGGGCAACAGCTTGAGGCTCTGCCTCAAAAAAAAAAAAGATTGCTGATCCCTGTTAATATTCACGCTAATAATCAAGAAAAGAGTAAGTCCGAGAATTGTTGATAAGCTATCTGCCCTTTCTCTGACCTCTGTTATAAAGATGATTGGTGGTTTCATCAAGGGAATGAACAAAAGACTGCTTATCATTAAGTCAGGACTTGACACCCACAGCTTAATGGTTAGTGCACCAGCCACATACACCAGAGCTGGCGGTTTGGAACCAGCCTGGGCCTGCTGAACAACAATGACAACTACAACAACAACAACAAAAATTAGCCAACTGTTGTGGTGGGTGCCTGTAGTCCCAGCTACTTGGGAGGCTGAGGCAAGAGAGTTGCTTAAGCCCAAGAGTTTGAGGTTGCTGTGAGCTGTGACGCCATGGCACTCTACTGAGGGCGACATAGTGAGACTGTCTCAAAAAAAAAAAAAAAAAAAAGTCAGGTTATGTGAATTCTATTTTCTTTTCCTTTTTAACAATGGAGACTTTGTTTTTAGTTTTTTGTTTTTGTTTTTGTTTTTGTTTTTAAGACAGAGCCTCAAGCTGTTACCCTGGATAGAGTACCGTGGCATCACAGCTCACAGCAACCTCCAATTCCTGGGCTCAAGCAAGTCTTCTGCCTCTGCCTCCCAAGTAGCTGGGACTACAGGCGCCCGCCACAATGCCCAGCCATTTTTTGGGTGTAGCCGTCACTGTTGTTTGGCGGGTCCGGGCTGGATTTGAACCTGCTAGTTCAGGTGTATGTGACTGGCGCTTTAGCCCGTTGAGCCACAGGTGCCAAGCCTGGAGACTTTGTTAAGTTTATATACATTCTAGTAACAACATTGCCATTACATTAGCCATAGCCCTCAAGCCAGTTGACTTTATTTGTAAAACGGAGTTATTGCTTCACCTTCACAAGATTGTTGAAAGGATCAGGTGAGAATGTGCTTTGAAAAATATAAAAGATTTATTTAGATGGAAAGTAGTTTGGCTCGGCGTCTACAGCACAGTGGTTACGGTGTCAGCCACATACACCGAGGCTGGTGGGTTTGATCCCAGCCCAGACCTGCTAAACAACAATGACAACTACAAGAAAAAATAGCTGGGTGTTGTAGTGGGTGCCTGTAGTCCCAGCTACTTGGGAGGCTGAGGCAAGAGTATAGCTTGGGCCCAGGAGTTTGAGGTTACTGTGAGCTGTGACGCCACAGCACTGTACCGAGGGCAACATAGTGAGACTTTGTCTCAAAGGAAAAAAGAAAAAAAGTAAAGTAGTTTTATTTTTTTTAAGTCAGTATGTCTGGTGTAGTCTAAGTTTGTGGCAAGATAATGTTTTTGTTAGATGGTATGATTGTGAGCAGTTGGCAGAGACTAGGGAAGCGGCTTTTCATTGTTTTGCAAGGTTGTGAATTTTTAGTTGGTAAAATTGAGTTTACACTATAATTTTTAGAGCATAACATCATCAGAATTTTTGTAGGGTCTAAAAGTTATAAGATGATTCCTCTTCTCACTTCCCTGGCTAGAGGATTTAGGGCTTAAAAACCTAATAACTTTAAATATAATTATATGAGGTAATGAGCATTTAGATCAGATGTCAAGCCCAGTAAGGGCCAGGTAATTTGAGAAGTCATGCTGGTACACATATAGGAGCTGTGGTTCATTCAAGCAAGCAGTGCCCTTTACTAATAGTCTTAGGAGCTAGGGACAGGTATTAGCTACCCATGCAGAAGTAGGCAAGATGAGGTATTAGGAGCTCCCTAACTGGCTTTTCTGACCCTCTACTTCTTTTAGGAATGTCTTCTTTTACAGCTGATTTCCTTTTTTTCCTTTAGCTTGTGGTATTAGCATTAGAGTGGACTGACCTTGACTTGGGTAGGACAGACTTTGATCTTGCCTTTCCTGTATGACATTTTTTATGAGTTGTCAAATCCGCCATCCTGAAGCCTTGATCTTAACTGCTATGGTCTTCCCATATCACTTATTCACTCTGACTTCAGGTTGGCAGAGAGGATCAAGAATTTAGTCCCCTGGGTGGCACCTATGGCTCAGGTAGGGCTCTGGCCTCATATGTGGCCTTGAATCCACAAGGATGGTGGATTCAAACCTGGCCCCCGCAAAACTGGAACAAAAAATAGCCAGGTGTTGTGGCAGGTGCCTGTAGTCCCAGCTACTCGGGAGGCTGATGCAAGACAATCACCTAAGCCCAGGAGTTGGAGGTTGCTGTGAGCTGTGTGACACCACAGCACTCTTATCGAGGGTGACAAAGTGAGGCTCTGTCTTTATACACACACACACACGAATTTCGTCTCCTGTTCTCATGGCAACAGTGTCAGTGATTATCTATCTGAAAGTAGAAAACAGCAAGAAGACAAATAGAACAAATACCAAATTGAGTGAGAAAGTTTTGTTGGTTTTTGTTTTTTTTAGAACATCTTAAATTTTTAATCCTTTCTTTACAGGTTAACTAGACCACTTTTGATTAAGAAAACTAGAAAGTTGGCTCAGCGCCTGTGGCTCAACGGGCTAAGGCGCCAGCCACGTACACCTGAGCTGGCGGGTTCGAATCCAGCCCCAGGACCCGCCAAACAACAATGACGGCTGCAACCAAAAAATGGCCGGGCGTTGTGGTGGGCGCCTGTAGTCCCAGCTACCTGGGAGGCAGAGGCAAGAGACTCGCTTGAGCCCAGGAATTGGAGGTTGCTGTGAGCTGTGATGCCATGGCACTCTATCCAGGGTGACAGCTTGAGGCTCTGTCTCAAAAAAAAAAAAAATGTGGGGGTGAGGTGAGGAACAGGTGGATGGGACAGGGATGAGACCCGGTGAGATGTGCACATCTTTTGATACCACTGTGGTTTTTAAACCATGTGATATAGCACCTGTTCAATACAGTAAGGTTAAATTAAAAACAAAACCGAAGTGACAGCTAGTTTAGTGCCTTTCCCCTTCCCCTCTGGAAACGCCATCAACTCCATGGGAATGTTCAGGGAGGGGTCAACGAGGCAGGGAGGGGACATTAGGCCGCTCTGCAGGAAAACCACTGTCTGAACACCCATGCGGTTCTCTGAGAAATAAACAAATTGTGGAAACATTAAGGAAAGCTACCTTCAGTAATTAATTAGGTTTTCACCCCTTACGAGAGATCACAGAAAGACACTCTTCCCTCCAGGGGTTTTGAAATCCCTGAAACTTGCATGAAACACACATTTTACTGGAAAATAGTATCTGATGAAGGAGATTTTATCAGAGCACTAGACTCCTTCCTCTCCTGCCATAGCCAGTAATTAGGGATAAGTCATTTTCTGTCTCCTGCCCCTGCTTGGGTTCGGGCTTCTCACCTCACATCCTAAACCAACTCCCGATCCCAGCCCTACTCCACCTGCCATCGCCCTTCCCACAGCCGCCGGATGGATCTTTCCAGAACTCAGATCTGCCACGGCTCACTCCGGAACCCTTTCACCTTCAGGATAGAGTCCTGATTCTTGCATGGACCCTCCTCCCTGTCACTCCTTCCCTCTCCTCCTCTGTGACCCCAGGAAGCCGCCCCTGGCCTCCCTGGGATCCCTGGGTGGACACTGCATAACAAAGTGCTCGGGAGGAAGAAAATGACCCCCTTTCTCCCTTTTCTAGAAACTGGACCTTCCTCTTTTTATGAATTGGGCTATTTGCCCTCCAGGCCGAGGGCCCCTGGGAGTAAGACTCAAAGCCACAGCCTGTTGGCCCCCCCAGTGGGGAAACATCCATCTCAAAACACTCTTGGAGTTTTCCTAAAGAACTCAGTTTCCAAGTATCTCCAGCAGGAGAACATCTGTCCCAAAAGGCTTGGTGACCCCTTAAAAAACCTTCAACCAATACCAATGAGGAACCAAAGAGCCAGCAAGATACCCCTGGCCCATGTGCCCCTCACCTGTGGCCTGGCTCAGGGTAGGGGCATGAGCTAGGTGGATCCCTGAGACCCTGACGCTCCACCGTGCAGCTATTGATGTGGACTGTCCCTTTGTCCTTAGTGAACCTCAAACAGACCTGGGTTCTCCCTCCTTCATGGAGAGAAGATGCTCAAGCTTGTTTCCAGAAAGCCAGTATTACGTGTGGGTGGGATGACTGAAGTCGTTAAAAAGATAAAGACACGATAAAGACCTCTCCTCTCCCTGTGTTCTGTGGGCACCCAATGGGGACACATTTCTGTGGTGCTCTGTTGCAGCAGCCCAGGAAGCCACACAGATTCTGGAGGGATAGGGTTGGATGAAGGTAGTTGTCCAGCCCCATGCTGGCTCCAGAATGGAATGTGGTCTCTGGGGCTGGAGGGGCAGGACCTGAGAGAAGCCCACATCACCCCTGAGGTGCTAGTCTAGGCTTGCTGGGTCCCAAAGGGCCACAATTGCTGCAGGAGATGGTCCCAACACAATACTCAAGCCACTTGCCCACTCCCACTGTACCTTGGGGGGTTCAGCCCCTTCCCAGCCCTCCCTCCCTCCTTTCCCCATGCCCCCCACAGATGGGCGCCCTGTTCATCATTTCATGTGACCTTGGGCTTAATCAGATTCCCCAGCCTGGTCGGAGCCTGTCTCATTCCGGATTAGCCCAGTTCTAGCCCGGGGCCCTCTGGGCCTGCCATCAGAGGTCACCATCTGTGCAGAGCACGAGGGAAAGCCTGGGACCAGGGCGCTCGACCTACTCCCTCCTTGGCAGGTTTGCAGGGAGCCACATAAGACTCAGAGATGAAAACAAAGACCCAGTAGGTCACAGACTGACCAAACTGGCCAGAGGCCAGAACAGCCCACAGGCATATAGCATTAGAAGCTCACAGTGTGTTGTCAATTTCTGGATACCTGAAAATACACAACACCCGCAAATCATTGGTTTCTCTAAAGCAACTGGAAATTCTGGCCACACTAGACCTGAATTCTCACAAGGCAACCAGCCTGAAGGCCCTACCTGTCCCTGGAACTGCTCCCTCCCCCCAGCAGGATGAAGTCCACAACTGGCCTAGCCCCCACAGGCATGTGGAATTTTGACTTTTGGCTTCATTTGGTACTTTATAAACTGAAGTCGCTTTCACCACCTTGCTCGATCTTAAAGCTCCTAAGATCTTGACTGGCCGTGATGGCTCACGCCTGTAATCCCAGCACTCTGGGAGACAGAGGCAGGTGACTTGCTTGAGCTCAGGAGTTTGAGACCAGCCTGAACAAGAGCGAGACCTTGTCTCTAAAAATAGCTGGGCATTGGCTCCGCGCCTGTGGCTCAACGGGCTAAGGGGCCAGCCACATACACCTGAGCTGGCGGGTTCGAATCCAGCCCAGGTCCGCCAAACAACAATGACGGCTGCAACCAAAAAATAGCCAGGCATTGTGGCGGGCACCTGTAGTCCCAGCTACTTGGGAGGGGGAGGCAGGAGACTCGCTTGAGCCTAGGAATTGGAGGTTGCTGTGAGCTGTGATGCCACGGCATTCTACCCAGGGTGACAGCTTGAGGCTCTGTCTCAAAAAAACCACAAAAACAAAACTTGCATTTCTGTCCAATTCCCAGGTGATACTGATGCTGCTGGCCTGG
>CAUYON010007585.1:0-73258 GCA_963573935.1 Arctocebus calabarensis
CCTTATGATAAGGGGAATTTTTTCCTTCTTGGTAAATGCTCGGTAATGGGTTTGCAGGATCAAATGGGAGGTCTAACCTTGGTTCTTTGAGAGTTCTCCATACTTCCTTCCAAAAAGGTTGTATCAGTTTGCAGTCCCATCAGCAGTGTAAAAGTGTTCCTTTCTCTCCACATCCATGCCAACATCTGCAGTTTTGAGATTTTGTGATTGTGGGCCATTCTTACTGGGGTTAGATGGCATCTCAGGGTGGTTTTGATTTGCATTTCTCTAATAATTAGGGATGATGAGCATATTTTCATGTTTGTTAGCCATTTGTCTTGAAAAAAGTCAACAATTCCATATATCAATGGGCAAGAGACATGAATAGAACCTTCTCATTGTTCCATTTTTAAGAGAAACATTTGCGGCTCGGCGCTGTGGCTCAATGGGCTAAGGCACCAGCCATGTACACCTGAGCTGGCAGGTTCGAATCCAGCCTGGGCCCACCAAATAACAATGACAGCTGCAACCAAAAAAAGGCTGACGTTGTGGCAGGTGCCTGTAGTCCCAGCTACTTGGGAGGTGGAGGCAAGAGACTTGCTTGAGCCCAGGAATTGGAGGTTGCTGTGAGCTATGATGCCACAGCACTCTATCTAGGGTGACAGCTTGAGGCTCTGCCTCAAAAAAAAAAAAAAAAAGAAAGAAAGAAACATCTGAAACCTATACATCCTTAAAAAGGAAAGATTAAGTAAACTATATTATATCTATACCTTAAAAAAAGAGAAAGGGATCAATAAAGTTAAAATCTAATCCCATGTATTTACCATGAGCCACAGTCCCATGTAATCTCAACCCTGCCTCTCCAAACTCATTTCATCTCTCTCCCCCTTGGTCTCCTTGTTTCAAAAGTCATGTTTTTTTTTTTTCAGCCATTCTCATGGCTGATTTATATTCTTCATTATTTCTCCTTAAATGGAAATTTCACAGAGAACTTTCTTGACTATTCTGACTTCTACTGTCTTTTCATTTTATCTTTATTTTTTTCATAGAATTTACCACATCTTCACATCATGTTAAATATTGAGCTGCATATTTTCCTCTCATCCATTTCTTCCTCTAGAACCAAAACTGCTTTGGGCAAGGAACTTGTCTGTTGGCTACTACCAAATCCCCAGTTTTTAGGATGATGCTAGTATGTCATAGAATTGTGTATTTTAACATAGGACGATACATAGGAGATACTGATGCTGCCAAAAAAATACAAACGATGTGATCGCATTTCTCTGTGATCATGTATGCATATTTATATACAAGATTGCATGTATGTTTGATAGATAAATGCATGCAACTATCTAAACAACTAAAATTATACATATCAAATTGTTATCTCAGCCATGGGAAAGAGCTTTCACATCTTACTTTCCATGCTTCTGTATTCACTGAATGTCTTTTTGTTTCTTGTTTGTCTTTTGAGACCGGGTTTTGTTCTATTGCTCAGGAACAAGGGCAGTGGCATCATCCTACCTCACTGCAACCTCAAACTCCCAGGCTCAAGTGATCCTCCTGCCTCAGCCTCCTGAGTATCTGGAATTATAGTTGTGAACCCCCTTACTTGGCTGATTTTTCTAATTTTTGTAGAGATGGAGTCTCATTATGTTGTTCAGGCTGGTTTCAAACTCCTGGCCTCAATCAATCCTCTCTCCTCAGCTTCCCAAAGTGCTGGGATTACAGGCATGGGTCACTATGCCCAGCCTCCACTTAATGCTTTTACAAGAATACATTTCTATACTTCTCAGGAAAGGAAAACAAGAAATAAAGAAAAATAACTAATAATAATAAGTGACATTTTCAAACTCTTATAACAAGCAATATATGTATCAACTCACTTAATCATCACAACAACCCTCGAGGATATATTAATATTATCAATATTATTATTATACATTAATTATTATTATTATTCATTACAGAAGCAGCTAAGGCATAGAAGAATCAAGTATCCTATACTAATTTCTATGACTTCTATGTAGCAGAACCAAGGAAAGAAGTAAGTAGGGAAGGAAGGAAGGAAGAAAGAAAGGAAGGAATCATTTATCCATTGACATATAGAAGACAAGTAAAAAGAGGTCAAAGTTGCCAATGCCTGCTGTGAAAAACTGCAGGTTGCTTGAAATAGAATGAGACAAGGAAGATTTTCAGCTCCTATCCTGGGTGCTCAGCTCTTCCAGAGTTCCCTAGATTCCCTGGCATGTGGTTCAGCCTTTTCTTCATTCCTACTCAAAGGTTCTGACAAGAAGCCTGTGGCACACAGTGACTCAAGTGAAGCTCTGCTCTTTGCCTAAATCACATAAATTCCCTATTAGAATGTATGCTTTTGACCTACATAAATAATGCCATGTGTTAGAAAAGGTCACTTACACCCCAAGTCTGTTAAAGAAGAGGAATAATCAAATTACACTCAATATTGGTCAGTAAAGCATGCCCTTTTAGAAATTTTCCAAGGGATCATCAAAACAGTGTGTGTGTGTGTGTGTGTGTGTGTGGTGTGTGGGGTGTGTTTAGCTATGCCCTGCTCACTCTTTCTTCCTTTATTATATTTAAGTAATAGGTAATTTGTTCTTTCCTTCATATATTTAAGTAATAGGTTCATTCCCTGCTTTTAATCTTACAGATAGGTATAATTTAATTGAATTAATTTAAATAAAATTATATGAAAAAAGGCACAAAGGAATACCAGGTACTGTACAAGAGAAGATATAAGAACAGGTGTGCCTCATGTTAAATTAAAATGTTGCTACCTGCTGCACTTTCTCACTCGACTTGATAATGTATCATGACGTACTCTAATTTGCACTGCATTTTATTTTTTTAGAGCTTCTCCATGTGATGAAGGAGAGATTATGGGGGAGAATTTGTGATAGACATGATACTAAACCCCAGCCTCGTTATATCTTTTTAGCTATCTAAAAAGTCGATCATTGATTTCTTTAAAAATGATTTGGAATTATCCCTGTAATCTTCCTGTCAACTTTTAAGGTTTCATTTGGGATCTAGGTGATATGGGCGGCCGTAGTCACCACGATCTTCTAATTAGAAACACTATGTCAAGTATACCCTTACATGAACCCTAAAAATGCTCCTCTAGCCCAACTACTGGTGTTACATAACAGAGAACGTTAGTTTACTAACAATTTCAAGATTGTCTTGTGGGTTTTCCTCTTGTGAGGATTATTGACGGTGACACAGGATTCAAACTGAGCACGTATAATGACAATTGTCCACATGGCAAAGCTCAGAATTCAAAATGTCTACAACAGGGAAACTTCTCTTTTAAAAAGCAAAATTAAAAAGTGGAAAATAAAATATCATATCTCATTCGTAGGTTTTGTTCGTGATTCTGAAGGAGACAGAAGGATTGGGTCACCCTGTTCTATCAAAGCATCTTCCCTTTTACACTTACGGAAAGTTACAATTTAAACTTGTGCCCATCACACCCTGGCCTTTTATGTTGTGAGCTATTGAAATAGGAATACATCACTAATTCTCTATAACTACTAGCCTGTACATCAAACATGCCACTTAGTAAATGACTCTTATTCTTCATTTCTGTTCCTTTCTAAAGAGTACTAGCTATTTGTGGGAACCACAAGGAAAAATAGAAAATTTTGAAGAAAATGCTTTAGTTTAACCTATCACCCCTGTAAGGCAATTTGTGCTTTTTGAAGCTCTGTCTGTGCATTGAAACAAACAGGTAGTTGAAAGATAAGAATTTCAGTCCAAGAATTTTTATGAAGTTTATATTTTTATTTCTGTCATAGGATGCCAAGTAAATGAATGCCCTTGCCCCTCTGAATTCTTCAAGTATTTTTAATGATAGGTTGGTAATTAGAAATGAAAATATATTTGAAAAAACTGAAATAGTCTCATAAAGTGATGAATTGTGAAGATAAATCCTCTTAAGAAAATGTAAATTTAGCAGTAACATTAAAAAATATTTAACCCCGCCCAACCATAATAATGATAAATCCCATTTACTGAACTTTCACGATGTATTGGCCACTCGTCAGAGTTTATCACCTTGGGCCAGCTCAGAGCTGAGAAACCATTGGCTTTAGCAATATGCAAGTCAAAGATTACTTTCAGAAGAGTGGAATTTAGGCTTCAAAGGACTGAGGAGGAATGGAAGAAGAGAAACTGGAAATAGCTACTATGGAAACAAAATTACTCATTAAGGGGAAAAGAAAGTTCCAGTGGGAGCTGGTGAGAAAAGTGAGCTTTAAGAAGTTAGGTTTTTGATGAAAGTTGGAATAGCACTTTGGAGGTGCACAGACGCAAAGCCACTGAGAGATCAGAGAGATTCAGGAGCAGACATCCCCTTTGTGTTGGAGATTCTGTCCCGCCCCACTGGACATCTCTGCGCAGGTTTCCTGTGAGCTGAAGCCTCACCCTCACCTCCGAGCCTGCTCCTCCGCCTTCGCTTCCCCCCTTCACAAATGGCAGCACTATCCCCCTACATTCCTAAACCAAACATCTGGACCTGATGCAGAACCACGTATTTTTTGTTTTATTCTCTCATCTTATGGTCCAGTTATAACCTTTTTAATATTTTTTAAATATGTACATTACCTCTTCTGAAGGTCTTTCCTTGAATATCCAAAATCTGAATGTTCAATTTAGGTTAGGTGCCCTGTATCCACTGGGATCTCGTAAGAAAAACGGAAACTACTCTCAATATTCCAGAAGAAGGGATTTAATACAAGGAAATAACTATTCAGAGGAAGAAAGTATTAAGACAAGACGTTAAGGCAACTGAGTGAGTTAACAGCAGAGCACCAACTACCAAATCTAGAATGTGAGGAAAACTCAAACAAGTGGCATTATGAGAACCAGTGGTGTGCTGATAATGTTTAGCATCCAGCTGTCTGGGGATAAACTAAATCCACTTGCCAATTTCTCTGGTGCAAATATCCCACCATGTCTGCTTTCAAGCTATCAACTGTCCCTCGGTGCAGAGCTGTGAGGAGACACACAGTCCAGCTCTTAGGAGCTGGCACACCAGAAACCATAAGCTGAGCCTGCAGAAGAGAAGCAGCTAATTCCAAAACACTCCCTGAGTAGAGCAGGAGACAGATACATTGTCTTCTCCAATTCTCCCACCTTCCTTTCTCCCGGTGGCACCTCAAACCCAGCCAATATCCTGCTGAATCTGGGACATACAGTCTGAAAGTTCCTATCTCCTGAGATGCAGAGCTATGCTGGAGAAGGGCAAGGAATGGAGTCCTGGACTGGGAAGCAAAAGGAGTAAAAGACTAGCACCCACATGTGAGGGCCCCTAGAGCACTTTTACCTCCATTATAAATTCATCTATAGGTGAGAACAGAGACCACTGCATAGCCCAGAGTCTGACATTCATTAAGCGTCAATAAATATTTTATAGAATAAATGAATGATTTATTAGCAAATATAATGTCAGCATTTAATAACCAGAAAAATTTGTGCTTCCCTGTGTATATGTGACTTCCTCTCAAACCACATTTACTGGCATAGAGAAGCTATAACCTGGCAAAATAGCATACAAGGTGTTCTGCTTCTTGACCTGCTTTTTACTAATTCCCATTGGGCTACCCCTTTCATTCCATCCCACATAGTTTGTTGAAAACTGGAAAGCTTTTGTCTGATCTAACAACTAGTTAGTTAAAAATCTTCAAATTGTTCACAGATCAATGCTTTAGAAATTATCACTAACCTGGTGTATTCTACACATTTCTGTCTCCATCTGAGCTTAGCCTGTTCCTCTGGCAACTCCGAAGCCCTTAGTTAAAATCTTCAATTCTGGTCCAACCTCTATTTCCAGCCACAATCAACAGAGTCAAATGTCTTCCATTGGAAGGACTACCTGTTCTAAAATTTTTCTGTGGATATCACCTCACTGGTGCCTCTATTTCAAGTGGCTGCGTTTGTTAAATAAATGTGTAGATCAATTTGCAAATCTTGTCAAAGAGAAACAAACTTAAACATTATCCCCCTACATCCTATACCTCTGAGAAAAGGTAGGCTTTCTCAGTGGTAGAGGACCGACATAGGGAAAGAGGCCAGCATGAACTGAATTTACCTTCTGTTAGTAAAGAGGAGATGGGCATTGTAAAATGGGAATGAACAAATAAAAGAGGGGGGGAGCAGGGTTCAGTAGGATCCAGGAAATAAAAAATTACAAAACACAGGAAGGGGATTAGTTCATGCAGAATTCATCAGGGTGCTCGGTGATTACTGAATTTACGCTTCTGCCTTCTGACAGAAGCTGGGAAAGAGAGAGACTGTCTTTAGGTGTTGGCTGGAACACATACTGAATTCTTTCAGCAGCCCTGAATTTCTCAGTCAAGCACTTTAAGGCAGGCTAGGATCATCTTATGGGTGCTGCCATGAGCTGTTAGAAGCTATGTTAATGTTTAATTTTTTGTAGGTCAAAGTTGAGGCCTGGTCAAGAGAAGCCTGGCTCATGTTTGGTCACAGAGAAAATTTTTGTCAGACTCAAACTGAAGTACATTCACAGCTCACTCTTAGCAGGTACCCTCTCTTATTAGAAATGTCTAAGAAGGCCATTAAAATCAGGGAGTTATGGTTTTTCCACCCACAGCAGAAGCTGAGAGCAGAAACTAGGGTATATCCATTTTTGAACTACTCATGTGAATAGTGAATTTAACCACATATTTCTTCACACTCATTGCCACCCAGGGGAAGACCAAGTGTTGGGTGAGGTGTTTCTCAGGTGCAAGAAATCAAAAATGTGTATTTTGTGTAGATAATTTTAAAACATCTGCTTTTAGTTATTACCACATGCTGATGATACTAAATAATGTACATGATAAAAATATTCCTCCTCCCCCAAAACTTTTGTGGAACTAAATTCTAAATAAAATTTTCTAGCTACTGTTAAGTTTTAATAATACATAGATAAACTTTCAATTAGCATATTTTTATCCCATAACCTTTAACAAATATGTTTTTTTCCAAGAAAGTTAATTCAGAGCATGCCCAGTTATATAGTTGATGTGAAAAACTTGTAGACTCAGCACATCTTTTCATTTTTTAAATAAATTATAATGGTCTGAAATCATTTGTCCTTATTCTGGGTATTATATGTATTCATTCTTTCACAGAAATAGTAGTTTCAAATTATACAGTGACAGCACCAGGATGATGAAGGTAAGAAAGAAGAAGTTGAATTAGTTCAATTCTGTCACTCTGCGTGACCAGTTAGAATCTTTCTTAGTCTGTTTGTGTTGCTATAAAAGAACATTAGGGGCTGGGTAATTGACCAAGAAAAGAGGTTTATTTTGGATCTTGGTTCTGTAGGCTGCACAAAAAGCATGGCACAGGCATCTGCTTATGTGAGGAACTCGTAAGCTGCCATTCAAATTGAAAGTGAAGAGAAGCGAGGTTTGCAGAGATCACACAGTGAGAGAGGAAGCAGTAGAAGGAGGAAAGTGCCAGGTTCTTTCTAACAATCAGCTCTCCAAAGTAATAGAGTAAGAAATTTCTCATTATTTCCAGGAGGGCATCATGCCCTCTTTTATTTATGAGGAATCTGCCACCATCACACAAACCAACCTCTCCCATCAGACCCTACCCGTAACACTGGGGATCAAATTTCAATATAAGACTTGGTGGGGCCAAACAAACCGGATTCAGACCATAGCAGAGTCTATATTTATTTGTGCTTAAAATGAACAGAGCATGAATTATGAAATACAATATTTGTGTTTTTAGCACCAATTTTACTTTATTCATATTGAGTAATATTATTAAAATCAAAATGTGTGTTTTAATGAGTAATGCATTTGCCTAAATTGCATTTTTGTAGACTTTTTTGTTTTATTAAAATTCATTTATTATCAGATAATTATTTACATAAAATATTATAATAGAACAAGATAATTAAATTTCAAACTGTTAAATAGCAATACAAACAATTGAGTAATTAGCTGTATGTTCACCTATTTTGTGCTATGCTTCATTATTATTTCATTTTAAAAGGGTGATTTTCTTTTTGCTTTGCTTGTGGATTATATATACACAAAGTTCAATGAAAGGAAATCTTCCTTGTCTGTATTTCTTTCTTAGCCATTATTTAATAAATTGCTTCATTTGATGCTTATTGAGAAAAATTCCGTCACATGAGGAAGTATTAAAAACTGAGATGCTCTAATGCTAAATGCACCAGGTGCACCCCTGCTGCCAGCCTGTGTATCTCAAGTTACAGTATCTGCCACCTATTTGGGCTTCTTTCCATTCAGGCACACTTATAATCTGTCTCCCATACAAAAGTCAAACTGAGCTTTCAAAACATAAATCTGGTGATAACTACTCCCTCTTCTTTAAATCTTTTGATAGATTCAAACTGCTCTTGGGATAAAAACAAATCTCCTCAGCATGACCCTCAATACCCCAAAAGGTCTGCTTCTTACCCCCCTCTCTAGCCTAACCTCTCCCCAGGCTCGTGTTGCTTTCTTTGACTCACTCTCAGTCTCCTCTATATCCCCTCTACAAGGCCTTTGCAGATGTTGTTCCCTTTGCCAAAAGGGTCACTCTCTCTGTTCTTTGACTAGTTAATTCTCACCTATCCACTTCACTCAATTGTTATCTGTTCCAAGATGTCCTCCCTAATCACCCTTGGCTAGATGAGAACCCAAGAAGCACAACCAACGTGGAATCTGTACCTCTCCTTCCACCATCTGTCACAGTTGCAGTTTTGTAGGACTGAGTTCATCTGGATTAGTGTTTTTTCTACATTTTCCTGTTCACTAGTTAGAGTATGTCCAGGACTTGGTGAAAGAAAGAAAGAAAGGGAGGAGAGAGGGAGAGAGAGAGAAAGCAGGAAGGAGAGAAAGAACAGGAAAGAGAAGGAAGGGAAAGGGAAGGGAAGAAAGAAGAAGGCTGAAAGAAGGGACAGGAGAAGTTGAGAAAGCTGAGGAGAGAGGGAGGAAGAAAAGTGTGACAAAGAATGAAAGAATCTATACAATTTCTAAAAATGTGACAATCCATGTGTTGGAATATTAGGAGATAATTTGCAACTTGAAAGATTTTAGTACTTTTATGGTAAATTTTTCATGACTTATTTATGGAGGTAAATAATTCACTCAGTATTTATTTAGTATAAACTCTCATGCAAATCTCTTCTTCAATAAATCAATCTGTAGGGTTCTCATTATAAAGGCATGGTCATAAAGTACAAGAAAACACCAAAAACAATGTAAAAGTTAAATGACAAAAACCATACAAAAGTATCTCCAAATTTTATCAAAGACAAAAATGTTAATATCTCCAATATAGATATCCTCCTAAGATCTTCTGAAAAAGGAGAAGAAAACGGTATAGAAAAATACACAAAAGATATGAAGAATTTGCAAATAAACACAAAAATGTCCTCAATCTTGTGTATAAAAAAATGAAATTAAAACTAAACCAATGAGATTGGTGAGATCCAAAAGTTTTTTAACACACTCTATCAAGATGACTAGGAAAATGGGCTCTTTTAGAGTCCAGTGGTAGGAAGAATCTAAAGTAATACAATCTTTATGGGAAAGAATTTAGTTGTAATTAACAAAAGTTATAAATATTTACTTCCATCTCCCCTAATTAATAACCTTATCTAAGAATCTAGAAATGTCTTTCAAAACTACAGGGAAAGAGCATGGCAGGGGACAATCTTCAGGGGGGTCCATCATACTCCTCTACTTTTTGCTTATTTGTAAATATCCATACACGAAGGGTTTTAGACATTACCATTTGGCAATGTTTTCTTTCAACTATTGCTTTAGCCAAGGATTTGAATACTCACAATGTTTGTAAGTCCCCAAAGCATGTTCTTTTGCATTTCCTTGAGTTTTTTCCACCAAAGCCAGATATTGTGTGAAGTAATGAGTCTTGAAATCATGGACAGTTAAAATTTCTATTGGCTTCAATCACAGGGGCAGATGAAATAGTTGCTGTTTTTTTCAAGATGGTCTTCTGACCTGTAAGCTTCCTATTGCTGCTGCAATAAATTATTACAAATTTCTATGAATTGGCAAATAGTCATAGCCACTGTGGTGACTTAAAATAATAGAATGTTTACTTACAGTTCTGGAAGTCATATGTCCAATATCAAACTGGCAGCAGGCTGTTCTATCTCCGGGGGCTGTTGGGGAGCATCTATCCCTTCACTCTCTAGCTTCTGCTGGCTACTAGCAATCATTGTGTTTCGTGATGGCCATCATTCCCATTTCTGCCTCCATCTTTACATTGCCTTCTCCCCTGTGTGTATATCAAATCTCTTTCCATTTGTTAGAGCCTCTTATAAGTACACTGATGATGGCATTTAGGGCCTACCCTGATAATCCTGATGGCACCTCCTCATATCAAGATCCTTAACTTAATCATATCTACAAAGACTCTTTCTCCAAATAAGATAACATTTATGGTTCCAGGGATTAGGCCCAGATATTTTTGAGGCCATAGATCAGTTTACTTCATCAACAGTGAATTGGTCTACTGAACTGTTAAGTTTTTTAAAGTATGAAATGTTTGATTTCCTTAACTACATATTTGATAGTTGATATCTCTGAAATCTTACTTTAACCCATCTTATTTCATTTTTATTGTGGACGTACATCTTCATTCTTTGAAATGCACATTTTGACTTGGTATTATGTTTCTGAAAGTTTTTTAGAGCGATTTTTGTGAAATCATGGATAAGTCAAAAATTCATATTATTTTCAAATATGAGTTCCATCATAGAACCAATGCAGTGCAGACATCTTGAAATTATCAACAAAGTTTTTGGGAAGGATGTGGCTAGTGAAAGCATGTTATGTTGATAGTTTGAGAAGTTCTGTTCTAGTGGATTTAATATTGAGAGTAATCCAGGTGGATGACCTGAGACCAAGGTGAAGTGGAAGTGAATCCATGTCTACCTACATATGAATTAGCTGCAATATTTGACCTTACTATTCCAATAATACTGGACCACTTAAAACAAATTGGCAAGGTAAAGAAGTTGATAGATGGGTTCCACAAGAATTAAATGAAGAGAAATCATTGTCAGAAAAGAAATCAACTGGAAGCTTGCCTTTCCTGGCAATCATAAATAGAGGTGAAACATTTCTACACTATATTTTTATAAATGGTGAAAATGGATCCTTTTCACAGTGACAAGCATTCAGCACAATGTTCAGATAAATATGAAGTCCCAAAATACAGTCCCCCAAACTGAATATTCATCAAAAGAAGCTCATGGTCAAAAAAAGATGGTGGGCTACAGACAGCGTCTTCTATAGCCGTGCATGGTGATATTTGTGAAAAAAGATTCCAGTCACCTCTGGCTTGTGTTCTCTGCCCAGAAACATCCCTTTGGGGACCCAGGAAGGCAGTAGGACACGTCAAGACCTCAAGACAAGGACAAAAACAATGAAGAAGTGGCAAGTACTTGCATTCGAGCAGAAGCCAGCAGTGTAGCCATAGCTACAGCTGATACAGTTTGCAGACAGAGTAGGCCTGCCCTGTGGGACTTTTTTAGACCCAGGCACTTGGTTGAATTACTTAGGAGAACTTAAACAAGTGAGTGAGTGATTTTGAACAGCACCCAGGGCCCTAGAATGAACCATCTAGGAGGAGTGGAGCTTTCTTTGTTAGGCTGCAGGCCCACCACAGCCATTGTGGGAAGGCTACCTTGCAGGCTCAGCCCTCAGGGTTCTAGTACAAAGCCAGTTCTGGCACATCTGATAAACTGGGAAGTTACTCCTGGGAAGATTTGAATAGCACACACTTTCCTGGGAAAGCCACTGCATAACCAAGGGACAAAGTTTGGAAAGGAAAAGGTATGTCCATTAAGCAGACAGAGGAGAGCTTCAGGCTTCCAATCCTGTGGGATTTGAGTGTCAAGAAGACAGGACACAGTTTTCTCAGTAAGGCAGAGGCATCCAGTCTACATCTTATACAGTTGTATCAGTGTGGTGATTAGCATCTCATACCCCAGAAAAATCACCTGTTGCTCAGGAAATATACAGCAAGATATATATTTATAGATAAATATATATAGATATATAGATTTAGATAGTGTTCTTTTTCTTTAAAAATTTTTTTTCAACATTTTACCCCTAGATTTTTCTTTTCCTTTTTCTTCTCTTTTTATCATGCAATTATAATTTTTTGCTGTTTTCTTCTTTAATAATATGAGCTTCATTTTTCCTAGTTTTCTGCCCTGTTTTTCTTCCCCCCCCCCCAATTGTATCCCTTAAGGTTTTATTGTTTATGTGTTTTCCTTTGACTTACAGGTATTTTTGTTTTTCTTCTCTATTTGGTGGAAGTGGGCTGTTGTGTCTGCTGAGGCTGGCAAAGAGCTTCAGACCTCAAGGGACCCATCTAACACAGCCCCCTAGAGGTTGGGATTTGTGGTTGTGGCTCAAAGACCCTACTGTACACCATTAATATTTCTGTCTCTCTGTTTGTGTTCCTCTCTTTTGCCAATCTTTCTTTCTTTTTTTATTTTTTTTTGAGACAGAGCCTCAAGCTGTCACCCTGGATAGAGTGCTGTGGCATCACAGCTCACAGCAACCTCCAATTCCTGGGCTCAAGCAAGTCTCCTGCCTCCGCCTCCCAAGTAGCTGGGACTATAGGTGTCCGCCACAATGCCCGGCCATTTTTTGTTTGCAGCCATCATTGTTGTTTGGTGGGCCCAGGTTGGATTCAAATCCGCCAGCTCAGGTGCACGTGGCTGGTGCCTTAGCCCGTTGAGCCACAGGCACCAAGCTGCCAATCTTTCTTTTTACTTCCCTCCTTTCCTTTTGTCTCTCTCTCTCTCTCTTAACTCTTTTATCCCTTCTTGCTCATCATTATTTTCTTCCTTTTACTCCTTTATCAAAACAACACTTCAATGGCTAGTTCAGAGTCACAGTAACTTAAAGAGCAGGGGAAGTGAAAGAAAAAAGTAGGGCAGGAAATAGACAAAAAGAAAACACTCTTGAGGAAGAAACAGCAGAGAAATCCTGGAATCATAAAAAGCAGAAGAGAGTAACCCCGCCCTCCCCCAAGAGATCATGAGGTAGCGACTGCAGAGGATCCCACCTACAAAGAAATATTAGAAATGACATAGAGGTAATTTAAAAACGAATGATAAAAACAGTGAAGGAAATTGCTGAGAAAGTGGAAAATGACCAAAAGGAAAACCCAAAACAATCAAATAAGAGATGAATGATATAAAGAATATAGAAAGGATATAGCAGAGTTTAAGGAATTGAAGCAGTTAATCAGGGAACTTAAAGATACAATATAAAGTATCAATAACAGATTAGACTATCCAGAAGAAAGAATCTCAGAAGTAGAAGATAAAGCTTTTGAGCTAACACAGGCAGTTAAAGAGACAGAAAAAGAGAGAAAGCAGAACATTCACTGAGAGAATTATGGAACTTCATTAAGTGTTCAAATATAAGAATTATAGGTATCCCAGAAGGGGAACAAAAAAGCAATGCCTAAGAGGAATGGAAGCCCCACTAGAGTATATGATAAATGAAAATTTTCAAAGTATCACCAAAGATTCTGACATATTCCTTTAAAAGATATATTAAAAGGTTATCTCAACTCAAGAAGAGCTTCTCTAAGACACAATGTCATGAACCTGCCCAAGTCAAGATGAAAGAGAAGATTTTGCAAGCAGCCAGGAGTAAATGACAATTGACCTACAGGGGCAATCCATCAGGGTGACTACAGACTTCTCAAATGAAACTTTTCATGCCAAAAGAGAATGCTTATCTACCTTTAACCTACCTAAACAAAACCATTTTCAGCCCAGAATTCTATATCCTGCTAAGCTAAGCTTTAAAATTATTGGAGAAATCAAATCTTTTACTGACATACAAACATTGAGGAAGTTTGCCACAACAAATAGGTCTAAGTATGGGAAATACTTAGACCCATTTTACACAGTGATCATAGCAATGGACCACTAGCAAACGAAACACCTAATAGCTAAAGGAGAAAACTTAGCTTCCACAATGACACAAAAGATAAAACTAAGCAATGGACTTTCACAAAATAAGATTTATAGAACTCCATCATACTTATCAATTTTCTCAATAAATGTTAATGGCTTGAATTCTCTACTAAGAGGCATAGGCTGGCTGACTGAATACAAAAGCACAAGCCATTCATTTGTTTGCCCATAGGAAACACACCTAGCCTCAAAGGACAAAGTAAAACTCAAGGTTAAGGGATAGAAAACAATATTTCAGGCAAATGGGAATCAGAAGAAAGAGAGGGTTGCAATCCTATTTTCAGATACAGACGGATTTAAAGCAACTGGGGTAAAAAAATACAAAGGTGGACACTTCATATTGGTCAAGGAAACAACTCAATGGGACATTTCAATTCTAAATATTTATGCACCCAACTTAAATATTCCCAGATTCCTGCAACAGACTTTAATTAGTCTGAGAAATATGATACCCTATAACACCATAATAGCAGAGGACTTTAACATTCCTCTTGCAGAGCTGGACAGATCCTCCAAAGATACATAGATTTAAATGTAACCCTAGAACAAATGTGCTTAACAGACATATACAAAATACTGTATCCCAAAGCTAAAGAATGTATGTTCTTCTCATCAGCCCTTTGAACATCCAGTACACAAATAAAATCAAAAGAATTGAAATTAAACCTTGTATCTTCAGAACACAAGGCAATAAAAGTGGAGCTCAATGCCAACAAAAATTGTCATTGCTACACAAAGGCATGGAAATTAAACAACCTCATGATGAATGACAATTGGGTCAAGGAAGATATAAAAAAGGAAATCATTAACTTCCTTGAGCATAAAAATGATGAAGATACAAAATACCAAAACCCATAGGACACCAAAAAAACAGTCCTAAGAGAGAAATTTATTGCATTAGATATCTACATCTAAAAATCAGAAAGCACAGTGACAACCTAATGAATCATCTTAAAGAAATGGAAAAGGAAAGGCAATCCAATTCCAAAACTAGCAAGAGAAAAGAAATAACCAAATCAGAAATAAATGAAACTGAAAATAAAAGAATCATTCAGAAAATTAATGAAACAAAACATTGGTTCTCTGAAAAGATAAATAAAATCAATAAACCATTGTCCAGGTTAATCATAAATAGAAAAGTAAAATCCTTAATAACATCAATCAGAAATAAAAAGGGGGAAATAAAAACTGACACCATGGAGTACAAGAGATTATTTCTGACTATTACCAAAAACTTTATGCCCAGAAATTTGACAATATGGAAGAAATAGACCAATACCTGGAATCTTACTATCTTCCTAAACTTAACCAGGAAGAAATAGATCGCTTGAACAGACCAATATCAAACGCTGATTACAGAAACAAACAAAAAAGCATCCAACAAAAAAAAGCCAGGGACCAGATGGTTTTGCATCAGAATTCTATTAAACCTTCAAAGATGAGCTTGCACCTATACTGCAGAACCTATTCCAAAACACTAAGAAGGAAGAAACCTTCCCAACACATTCTATGAAGCAAACATCATTTTGATACCAAAACCAAGAAAGGACCCAACTAAAAAGAAGAACTACTGACCAATTTCACTAATGAATATAGGTGCAAAAATACTCAACAAAATCTTAGTTAAATGATTGCAGCTACACATTAAAAAAATTCTATATCATGATCAAGTAATTTTTATCCAAGGGACATAAGGCTGGTTTAACATACACTAATCCATAAATGTAATATATCCTATCAATAGAAGCAAAAACAAAAACCATATGAACCACTCAATAGATGCAGAAAAATGCATTCTACAAAATCCATCATCCTTTTCTAACAAGAACACTTAAGAAAATAAGCATAGGTGACAAGTTTCCTAAGCTGATTGAAGCCATCTATGATGAACCCACAGCTAACATCATACTGAATGGAGCAAAACTGAAAGGTTTTCCACTTAGAACTGGAACCAAACAAGGATGTCCACCATATTATTCAACATTGTGCTGGACATTCTAGCCAATGCAATCAAGCAAGAGAAGGATATAAAGGGCATCCAAATGGGAGCAGAGGAGGTCAAACTCTCAGGCTTTGCTGATGAGTGATCTTATACTTAGAGAACCCAAGAGACTCAACCACAAAACTCCTGGAAGTCATCAAGAAATATAGTAATGTCACAGGGTACAAAATCAATGTCCACAAATGAGAAGCCTTTGTATGTCAATAACACCCAAGTTAATAAGCAAATCAAGGACATGATTTCCTTCATAGTAGCTTCGAAGAAAATGAAATACTTAGGAATATACCTAACAAAAGAGGTGAAATATCTTTTCAAGGAAAATTATGAAACCCTAAGGAAAGAAATTATAAAAGACACTAACTAATAGAAGAACACACCACACTCTAGGCTGGGGAAAAAAATCAACATTGTCAAAATGTCTATCTACAGAAAGCAATCTACAGATTCAATGCAATTCCCAATAAAATACCAACATCATTTTTGAAGAACTGGAAAAAATAGTAATTTGTTTTGCATAGAACCAGAAAAAATCCCAAATAGCTAAGGCTATTCTTAGTTATAAAATCCAAGCCAGAGATATCATCCTACTAGACTTCAGGCTGTATTAGAAGTCCACAGTCATCAAAACAGCATGATATTGGCACAAAACCAGAGACATAGATATATGGAACAGAATAGAAGACTGAGAATTGAAACCAATCTCTACTTCCCACCTGATCTTGGCAAACGTAACAAAAGCATACAGTGGGGAGAAAAATCCCTTTCAGCAAATGGTGCTGGGATAACTGGATAACCACATGTAAAAGACTCTTGACCTACACTTTTCACTTCTTACAAAAATTGACTCAAGATGGATAAAAGACTTACATCTAAGACACAAAACAATAAAAATCTTTGAAGAAAGTGAGAAAACTCTTGACAATGTTGGACTGGGGAAAGATTTTATGACAAAGACTTAGTGGCCATCACAACGAGAAAAATTAACAAATAGAAATTAATTAATCTGAAAAGCTTCTGCACAGCTAAGGACACAACAACTAATGTAAAAAGACAGTCTTCAGAATGGGAAAAGATATTTTCAGGGTATGAATCTTACAAGGATTGATAACTAGAATCTACAGAACTCAAATTAATTAACCAAAAAAAGTAAACAATCCTTTCTACCATTGGGCAAGAGATATGAACAGAACCTTCTTTGATGAATACAGATGAATGGGTAACGAACATTTGAAAAAATGCTCATCTTCCCTGATCATCAGAGAAATGCAAATCAAAATCACATTGAGTTATCACCTAACCCCAGTGAGAATAACCCACATCACAAAGTCTCAAAGCTGCAGATGCTCACTGTTGGTAGGACTGCAAACTAATACAACAGTTTTGGAAGAATGAATGGAGAATCCTCAAAGAACTCAAATTAGACCTCCTTTTTGATCTTGCAATCCCATTACAGGGCCATCTACCCAGAAGAAAAAAATGTCCTTTTACCATAAGGACATTTGCACTAGACTGTTTCTCACAGCTCAATTTACAGTTCTCAAAATGTGGAAACAACCTAAATGCCCACCAACCCAGGACTGGACTGATAAGCTGTGGTATATGTATACCATGGAATACTATTCAGCCATTAAAAAAGATAGAGACTTTACATCTTCTGTATTAACCTGGATGGAGTTAGAACACATTCTTCTTAATAAAGCATCACAAGAATGGAGAAGCAAGAAGCCAATGTACGAAATTCTAATATGAAGGCATGAGATGATCTAATACAAGGTGAGGAGTAGGGGAAGGAGGGAGTGAGTACAGGGGAGAAGGATTGGGGGTTATAGTGTATGGCACAACTCTTGGGGGCAGAACAGAATTACAAGAGGAACATTACCTAACAAATGCAAGCAGTGTAACTAATTCTTTGTATCCTCAAAGAATGCCAAACAATAAAAAAGAAACAAAAAAAGCTCACAGTGTCTGTTTAATGGTCCAGGGCTGGTATTATTCACTTTACCTTCATAAAACCTCATCAATCAATTATGCAGATGTGTACTATAACCAACTGGATGAAATGATGAGGATGCTTGCCATTTAGTGGCCAAGATTAGTCAATTAAAACAGGCCAAGCCTCTTTCAAAACAATACTGGACCAGGTGCCACAACAGTGAATACTGCAGGAATTATACAAGCTGGACTTGGAAATTCTCTGTCAACCACTGCATTCACCAGATCTTGCATCAAATGACTAACATCTTCCATGTTTTTGACCACTCCTTCAAAGGAAAAATATTCAATTCTCAGCCAGCTGCAGAAAATGTCTTTTGCAACTTCATCCCCACTCACTCTCCAGACATCTTTGCTGCTGACATAAATGAACTAGAATTAAGATGCCAAAACTGTGTTGATAGTTGTACTGCTTCTTGTTTAAGATATAATAAAGTACACTTTTGATTTGAAATCAGACATTTTATATTTAACCATCTAAATTGTCTTGCTTATTGCTGTTATAGTATAATAACAACCAAAAAGAAAATTATGCACTTTCATATCTATTCATTTATCTCTTCCTAAGATTAGCCATAATTGTTATCTAAAGCAGAAGACTGCACACTTTTTCTGCAAGGAGCCAAAGTAAATATTTAAGGATTTATGGTCTCTGTCACAGCTATTCAATTCTGCTGCAGTATTGTGAAAACAGCCACAGATCATACATACATGAATGTGTTTCAATAAAACTTTATTTTCAAAATCAGGCAGTGTTCCAAATTTGTTCTGTAGCCTGAGTTTTTGGTTCCTATAATAAAGACTAGGTTTCTCTTGAGGACAATAAAAATATTTTCATATTTCAGAGTCAGTCCTCTCAAAACCCCTCTTTGTTTTTGGAATTACCCCAAAGAGGGAAGAGTGGGTGTGCTGGGGCTGAAACCAAAAAAAAAAAAAAAAAAACCTCAAAAACCTGTGTCAGGGAAGCAGGTGTGGAGTGAGGCATCTCTTGTTTCGAGGAAAGTGATGTTATAGCACCAGGAGTGTATTAGTATCCTATCTCTGCTTTAACAAATTACCACAAACTTTGTGGATTAAAAACAACACAAATTTATCATCTCATAGAAGTACAACAGAGGTATCACTGGGTTAAAATCAAGATGTCAGAAGGACTATGCTTTTGTGAAGACTCAAGGGTGATGTTGTTTCCTTGCTTCATCAGTTTTACCATGACCCTGGACTCATGGCTCCTTTCCTCTCTCTTCAAAGCCAGCAGCTTTGGGTCTCAGCCTTCTCAGACAGCATCATTCCAAGCACCTTCTTTTCTGTCTCCCTTTCCCACTTTCAAGGACCCTTATGATTACATTGGGCCCACTGAAATGACCCAGAATGTCCTCTTAATTTGTTGATTTTAATCAAACAAGGTCAATTAATTAACAATCTTAAAAGTATCTGCTATCTTCCTCTTTCCCATATGCTATATAATAACATATTCACAATTCTGAGAACTAGGATGAAACATCATGTAACATCTTTAAGAGTTCATTATATCTGCTCCACAGCAAAGAGTGTGCAAAATTTATATTCTATTCCCAAGCAGAGCTTGGAAGGCGGTAGAATGCCTGATAGGGGATGAATGTGGAGACCCAACAAGGCTAAAAACTAAGTACAGTGACCTCGACAGCAGGTACAAATTTCTATGTCAAAGAGGATTGATTATACAAAAAGGCATTTCTGTAACCCAACAAGAACAGCTCTATAGTTGTCAACAAAGTCATCAAGTAACACAAGAAAACAGTGGTGGCCATCTTGAACTAGAGACCAAGGACCTCCCCATTTTCATGAAATAATGTAAGTTAAACTAATTAATTCACATTAAATCAATGTGGAATAAAAAGCTCCATCCAGTATGTTTGTGTGGCTGGGACCATATTTGCCAGATCTCTCTGAGGACCTTGAAAACAGGGACAGAGTCTCTCAGCATACAATGAAACATTTTTGAAAATTGCAGCAGTTGATTTTCTGTTCTGGTTATCAACTTTCGTGCCATTCCAAGATTATAATCTATCATGCAATTCAGATTTTTCCCCTCTTTTCAAAGAAAAGAGATCCCTCTAGTGGTTCAAGTGAGTCTGTTTTTTAGCAGCACACGAGAACAGGGAGAAAGCTCTTTTAGTTTTTCTTTAAGAGCCGTGACACGGGTGAGCTGGGAGGAGAAAATGATGAGCTACAACACTCGGAGACATCAAGAAGCAGGACTTGATGACACTTGTACAATGCTTGTCTCTGCAACGCTGGCACCAATCAAGCAATTTTATGAACCTTCAGAAACTTGCTACTGATTTATCAGGATCTTTCTGATTATCCTTTATGATTTATTGCCATTTTCTCATTCCTATTATTTCAGCTCATTTCTTTCCTATTGCATTTTTTTGGGGGGGGGGCGGGAAGAATGCAAATTTCACCACCAAGTCCACCTCTGGCTTCCCATGCATAATTCCACATGGAAGAAGTTGAAAAATAAGAGTTGGTTATCATCCTACTGTTTGTATTAAAAGGAAAAGATTGAAGAAAATCAATTTGCATTTCCGGTTTTGTGACTTTTACCTTATTACATTGAGAGGGAATGGTCTTGGGGTCATTTTTTTCCCTCTTCAATCTAATGAAGAAGCTGAAAAGATCAAAAAATCATTCTGCATAGTGAAAATCAATTAAAGGAAGAATACCAGTGGCCTGCAATTATCCATATTAAAAGAAAAAAGATGCCTAAGATGTAATACAGCAAAATCTTCATATATTCCAATAACATTTTAACCAATAATCCTACTGCAAACATGTTGGCAAAATGGCTTTGTTTGGTATTCTGCCTTTGAAGGGTTGGTTTGTTAGGCCCAAGTGTGTACTTTTGTCCCCTCCAACTGTGGCCAAGTGGAAGATCTTAAGAATAAGGCTGGTTCCTGGTGTGACCCTGTCAAATAGAAAAGAAAAATCCCCCACACTCATGGGGCTTTTGTGTAATAGCTGAGCTGCTTCAAGTGTTCTAGAGAGGAAGGGCCTGAACACTGTTCATGTAAATTATCATTTCCCTAAAAACTATAGTCATTGGTCACAGAACATTGTTCAGAAGCTATGGCAATACATCATTTTTGTGAGTTAATGTGTCAAAACCTGTATTGTCCTTCAATATAAGTAATCAGCAGCAGTGGTGTTTTTTGTTTCACTTCAAACTTCTGGACCCTGGGAAATTTAGGAAACAAAATTTTTCAATGTCACAGTATGTTATGTGCTTCAGAAATTCCCACTTCTACCTGTCCAGTTCTCATTGACTAAATAAAAATGCAGTCAGTAGATGGGAGAGAAAAAACAAAACAGTAAAGAAAGGAAACTGGCTAATTCACAAACCAGAGGAATAAGCCACACCAAAGATATGCTTCTTTGGCCTATGGATTATTTTGAAGTAAAGGTCATTGAAAACCAAGAAAAGCAGGAAAAGCTTTAAAAACAAAATACACATTTTTCTTATATAAAGGAAATTTTCATCTGTGGAGGTGTCTCCCTTTCTTGTACAAGGAAAAGGAAGGCTCATAACAACTTTTATTAATGGAGAGGGCACCAATGTGAATCTACAAAAACAAAACTTACTGAACAACACTGGCTTACTGAGAAGGGACACTGAGAAAGGGACTTCAACAGGGGTGGGAGGAAAGCCAGACCTGCTGAATAGTCTGGAGTGCCCTTAGGAAGATCAGCAGTTAGATCACCACTCAGCAAGGAAGGGAAAAAAATGTGGGTATAAGGTAACCTAGGTAACAAATGACCAGTTTAAAGGACAATAATCAACGACCAATAGAAAATGACAATAATGACTGCAGGTGCAAAGAGACCAATGAGAGAGTTGCTGACAATTTCCAATGGAAAGAAAGGATATTTGCTCCTCTACACCGCCTTTGTATCTCTCTTTCTCTCTGTCTTCTCAATCATGAGAGAGGCTTGCTTCCAACTCTCTTGTAAGTGCTCTAAGCTTTCTCTTTATTCTTAAATAAAATTTCTTTCTGCTATACTAAAACCTTGGTGAAGTTACTTTTGCTTCCTATTCATGCTGCCTGTGTGGTTTCTACCCTTTTGCTTTGGAATCATGCCATTCCTCAACTTTCTAGGTCTGCCATGTCATCAAACTCGGTCAACTGGATTCAGGGACCAGGGACCCCCCCAAGCTATAACACTTACCATGCCTTTCCTTGTCACCTTCCCATAACGTGTCTCCCACCACCTACAAGCATGAAACGGTACATAAGCCTAAGTTCTATCCACCCCTTTAGGCTACTCAACTCTAGATACTCCCATGTGTAAGCACGATGCACGTGCTGATAAATTACTTTTGGTTTTTTTCTTCTTATCAATCTATCTTTTGACAGACAAATTTACAGCACCTCAACTGCAGAAGATCAGATCAGTAGAAAAGAGATTTTTTTCCCCCTATATCAGTAATTACTTTCGTGTGAGGGTGACTATGAAGCAGTAAGGACCACTACTTGATTCTCTCCTTTTCCAATCTTCTGTACCTTGGCTGCATTATAAATCAACCCTATAAAACAGTCCTCAAGTTTCTTTTTATAGCATTATATCTAATATGTCTGAGTCATCCCTATTATTTTAGTAATAACACCCAGCTTCATAATAAATTTTTAATACCTTCAAGATCTGTAGGGCCAGATTGATACATGAAGCTCCTCAAGAAGACACCAGAGGTTAAATGCATCTGAAAGGCTCTTTCCACCCCACGAGAAGGATGGTAATACGATGATGAGGTCACTAGCTTCAGGATCACTTAATAAATAATCTTGAATGCTTATGGTGGGTTCATATTGTACTACCTTAACTAAGGTGGAACCACACTTTCCGCACGTCTTTTTGCTGCACAATTCTGAGTTGGTGTGGGCCACAAGTGACATTTGCATAAGACCTAAGTAATGAAAGTGAAGCAGCAACATTTTCTTTTTAAATACTTGGATCTCCTGTGTAGGTTTACTAGCCACTATGTGCCTCTTTGCTAGCTCATCTCAGTGGAGTAGGGGCTGGAGGAAAATGTCCCCTTTGGCCTGTGAAGGTTCCCTGAAAATCAGCTGGAGAAAGGTAAAGTGATAGAACAAAAAGGCATACAAAATTTTAACCTGCAGAGCACAGGAGAATAAAATAACCTAATAATCAATTGGGGTTCAAAACTTATATACCCCTTTACATGGAAGAGGGGGGAGATGGATAGTGTAGACAACTCTGCGGGGCAGAGATGACTTTTAGGGAGAAGGAATGGGCAAAAATTGGCTTGCAAATTATTGTTTTTTTAAAGAACCTCCACTGCACCCCCAGGCGGCATTACCTTGAGACAAAGTCCATCCAGGGTATGACTGCATTCCTCGGTCTTCTTTTCTGAGATGGATAACAAAACTTCAGGAAATGAAGAAGGCAATTGTGTTTGTTTGGGAAAGAAGCTTTCATGGTCAAATAAATAAATTCTAAAGAGGGTACCTCCCTTTACATAGGTTGAGGAGTGAGATTAGGTTAGAGGGACCTTGACTTTAGGCAGCTTCTAAGGCCTCTCAGCATGTCAAAGCCACAAGTATCCCTTTCTGAGCACCAACAAGGGCACATGGCAGTTCCCAGTCCCAGCTCTTCCTGCTTCTTTGGGCTACCTCTTCAGCTTCACCAACTCCTGGGCCAGGTGAACGTCTAGTTCCATGAAAAAGGGCCTGTTACAGGTTACCTGAAACATCAAGATTGGAGATCTGGAGAGACCAAGGTGGGTTCTAGTCCATCCAGACGAGTTCCAGTGCAGGTTCCCGTTTCTCTGTGCTCATCACCACTCTGCTGCCCTGATTTTCCCCCAGGTGCACACCTTCTTGCTGGCGCTCCCAAAGGATAAACTCAGGTGGGATCAAAATGAGGCTCAAAATGAAGGATAAAAAGATGCTCCTCTCTGTCAGGATATTCCAAGAGTTTCAGCAGATGGGTGACCAAGACCAAATATATTTCATATTATACAGCACTTATTATGTATCACACCTAGTTCTGTTTTTCTGATTGAACCCATATGGATACAATGCCCCCTGTGTATCTAGCACTATAACTGCTAATAATGAAGTCAATCCAGTGAGGAAGATTGTATTAGTTTGTCATAACAAACCACCACAGACTGGGGGGTTTAAATAACAGAAACTTATTTTCTGAGAGTTCTGCAGGCTGGAAGGCCAAGATCAAGGTACCAGTACGCTTAGTTTCTCCCGAGGCCTCTGTCCTTGGCACATGGATGGCTGCCTTCTTGCTAGGTCCCCACAGAGCCTTTTCGGCAGGTACACACATTCCTGGTATCTTTTTCTTTTCTTACAAGGACACTAATTGAATTAGGGCCCCACTCTATGGACCTCATTTAAACTTAATTACCTCTTTAAAGTGTCCAATACAGTGACATTGAGGGTTGGGGCTTCAACATATGACTCTGGGGGTGATACAATTCATTCCATAACAAAGACAAGTAAGTAAATAGGAAAGTATAATTGCATATAATATGAACTAGATGCAATTATAGTGTGTCATGAAAAGCCATAAAAGGGAAACATAACACAGTTCTGGGGATGTAAGTTTGGAGATAAAGTGATTATATAGTGTATTATCCTAACAAAGGCACTTGTTCGAGTGAAAGTGTATATTAAAAATAATTAACAAACACTAATTGATCCTCAGCAGACATAATCTAGGACTCTCCCAGGAAAAGCAGAACATCATAGAAGACCTCATGGAAGAAATAACAACTACATCGAGAATAAAGGAGGAATGAAAGTTGAAACAAAGGTGAGCAGAAAGGAAGTATACACCAGGAAATAAGCAGAAAGAATGTAATGAGCAAAAACCAATCAGCTGGAGAAACAGTGTCATGTTTAGGAAACTACAAGAAGTTTCAGGTGGCTGAAGTAATCAAGGGCACGGGACCAGGCGAACAGCAAGTTAAGAAGGATTTAGAGGAGAATGGGATCTTTAAGGAGTTTGGACTTGGTCTATAGCAGGTGTGGGCCAATAATAGTTCCAATCATGGAAGTGGCATCATTTGATGCACATTTGCTTTCAAAGATGGCTCAGAGATTAGATGAAGAGAGTACGCTCCCTCGGTTCCTTTCTTTCCCTACCAGGTACATCTTTTCCCTCAGAAATAAAGAATTAAAGATCAAATTGAAGATCAAATATGTAACGGCTTAGAGAAACAATCAGAATTTACATCTATAATGAAGAAAATGCCATGAAAACTATATCAACCCATTCAATGAAAATATTTCAAATTGTATATAAACCAGCACATTGTACCCCATGATAGCATTTATGTACACAACCATGATTTAATAAAAAAAAAAGAAATTACATCTAAAAACAGAAATGAAATATTTGCATAACAATAGAAACCAAACTTGCTCAGATAGACAATCTACAATCTGATGTATGAATAAGAGAGAACAGTTGAGATTAGAGAAGAACCCAGGGTGTCCCAACTTTAAATGGAATAAATACAAAGCAGCTATCACTGTAGGGCAGCTAAGAAGGTCATCCTCTACCCATGAGTGCCTCACCCCCAACATCTTGAGAGATAAAGAACTCAACTCCAAATGACTCTTACCAAATCCCTATGCCCAGTGTGCATGCCTTACATAATCCTCCCCTGGGGTGTAGATTGGATCTGTGATATGAGGTACCACTCTTGTGAATAGGCTATATATTTTTTAAATTTTACTTTATTATTATTATTTTTCTTTTTTTTTTTTTTTGCAAATTTTGACCAGGGCTGGGTTTGAACCTGCCACTCCAGCATATGGGGCCAGAGCCTTACTCCTTTGAGCCACAGGTGCCACCCCGAATAGGCTATTTTTGTGGTAAAGGTGAAGGAATTTTACAGATAAAATTAAGGTGCCTAATCAACTGGCTTTGAGTTAATTGTAAAGATTATCCTGGGAGGGTCTGACTTAATCAAGAGAGCCTTTAAGGCTGGCCTTGAACAAGCAAAGTGTTGTCATGTGGGAGAGCCTATGGAGGAAGCCGTCTAGACTATGAAAGCAGCTGGTAAGAGCTGGGGGTGTCCTCAGCCAACAACTAGCACAAAAACGGGGTCCTCAGTCATTCTGCTATGAGAAAATGAGTTCTACTAATAATATGAGAGCTCTGGGAAACAGATTTCCCCAGCCAATCCTCCAGATGTCACAGCCAGCAAAGATACCTTGATTACAACCATGAGGAACTGAGCAAAGAACCCAATTAAAGCATTCCAGATTTCTGACAATAAATGAATGCCAGATAATAAATTAATATCACTATAAGTCACTAAGTTTGTGTAATTTGCTATGCAGCATAGAACACTAGTATAATGCCAAAGGTAAGAGTGTGTGTGCACGTGTGATGTGTTTGGGTGTGGGTGTGGGTGTGTGTGCAAATTTTGTACCCTTGGCAAATTCAGTGGCTTTGAAACACAGAAGAACCTAACATGTTTGTTATTGCTATTGTTCTATATGCCTTTTTATATACTTACATGCAATGTATGCTTTATATCTCAATAGCTGTTTTACTACCTTTCATATATACATACCTTCTAAAATTAGATTTCATAAAATTTTTAACATCTTGATGGTAATGCAATAATCTACACAAGGGATTTGCTTATTAATTTGTTTTGTCCTAAAAGAGTTCTAAACCTTACAAATGCTTCTCTGCTTTGAGTCCCAAGTTGCCCTTAGAAACAGAATGAAAGGTAGAAGAAATTAGAGATTAAACACAAAGAGATCTAAATTTCCTAGGGGAATGGCAAACTTAACAGAAAACCTGAAGTTAGTCTGTGTAATCACAGAGACCATTTACATGTAGGTGTTATTGTTTAGTTAGCACAGAAGAGACCTCAAGCAGTTTTCTTTTGGTGATTTCACAGTACAGAGTGTTATATATTTGTGTCATCAGATTGCAGTCTGAATAAAATACAAGATAAACTTAGAACCCTCTTTTTCATTGTAGTGGTGGTTCCAAAGCTCCCCTATCCTCTATTTCACCCAAAGACAGATGGCCAACAAATGGTCTTTTGTTATTGGCAGAGAGCTCAAACTGAATGGAGTTTATCAGGAATTTACATCTAATCTCCCTTCTGAAGGGTTTATGGCTGTTGGTTTGGGCAGTCAACAGAAGGGAAACCAGATGCTTGCATGCTGGAGGGCAGAGTTCCTAGGTCAAAATAAACATCTTTAAGTGCCTTTCACTTTTATATATTTGCATATGTCAATATTAAGCATAACATCAATATCAGCATCAATATTGGAGGATTTGAATTATGGATTAATCTAAATAGCAGCACCCTCCAAATAAAACCTGAATGCGTCGACTAAAACTTATTGTATAGATAGCAATAAGCCTGTCGATACTTTTCACTATAGAAAATATAGTACTAAAATTTATAAATAATGCTGAGAAAAGCATATTCATGAAGTAGAATGTTTTTATTTAAAAATTTTCATAAAATGTATTCCTTCCTGGAATGGAATATCCTGCTCATGAAAGCTTTACCAAGCCTCCAGCTGTTCTTGCTCATTTTCCCCATCAACTCTACACTATTATCTTTTAAAAGCACAATAGGACTTTCCCAAATAATCACTAACACATGATGAAATTACCTCTCTAGATCTAAGAACTCCAGCAAGGAACTTGTAGGGGATTGCTATCTCATTTTCAAATTGTGCCCTATTCAAATGTAGCCACAACCACCCTACAGCTAGAGTAATAATTTCTTGTTACCACAACTGGGGGTGGGTCTCCAGTTATCTTTAGGACTGTCATGAAATTCTTTGAAATAATTCATTTAAATTTTCTCTCATAAACAAAAGACTCAAGGTCTTTTGGAATTGGAAAAGACTCAAGGTGTAGGAATTGGAAAAGAGTTCCTAAAATAAAAACTTGAATAATATGATTGCAATTGCAAAGGGTTTTGGGCCATTTCAAATTGGGGCAGTGACTTCTTGTTTTGGTTTATTTTCTGCTGCTATAATAGAATATCAAAAACCAGGTAATTTAAAAAGAACAGTTTATTTGGCTCATGATTCTTGAGTCTGGGAAGTGTTAGGTAGACAACTGGAAATCTAGCTCTCCTAGGAAAAAAGGAGAGGGTTGGAGCCCTGACAGTTGGAGCCCCTATACCCCTTCTCCATTTAATCCTGTCTCCACATCCTGTGGAGGAGGGAACACCTTAGCAACTTACCAATCAGCACTTACTGTGCCAAATACAAAAGGTTGCCGAAATCTCTCTAACCCACGGACCTAGCAACAGGTACAGCAGAATCTTGAAGGTGACCTACAACAGCCTAACGACTAATTATCAATCATTACCTTAAATCTGCATTGCAATCCACACCTCCACAAAAAAAATTAAAAAAAAAATACCCAAATTGCATTTAAAGATTTAGAGACAAAATCTACAAACAAAAGTTTAGCAAAATAATTATCGTTACCTTAAAATGATAATGTCAATCATGATCATGTATGCTTGCTTGAGGAATTCAAGATACAATTTATACTTGACTTTATTAATATTATTTATTTTATATAAAGGGAGAAACATCATATGAGCAGTTCGATTCCAGAAATATATTTACAAAATGAAATTTAATTTTTATTCTGAATTTTTTTAAAAAGCCTCTTAGATAGCTTCTTATATGTTAAAGACTATACGTTGGAATTCAAAAGCTGGTATCAAAAGTTAAAGTAAAATGTGTCGTTTTTAATAAAGAAAAGACTGATCTACAAAAGGGCAATATCTCAATACAAAGTTCACTGTTTTAAAAATGTCAGTTCTTTCCTAATTAATGTATAAATGTTCTCTGAGTCCAATAAGTGTCAAAAATTATTAAAAATATTACATGGAAGAATAAATGAGAGAATGTCCAAGAGGTTTTTGAAAATGAGGTATGCTCTTTCTCATTAGGTATTGAACTAAACAAGAGAAAAATAATTAAAAGTAGAACAAGTGTAGGGAGAGCAAGCAGGTCAATGAAACACTGTAAAGTTCAGAAAAAGACTCAGATATTTATAGGAATTTAATATACAAAAAAGTTATTTTTCAATTTCAGTAAAGAGAAATTTTCAATAATGCAAATTTTGCTACATAAATGTTTCTTGTAATACTATTCATAGGTGAAAATGGGAAGTAACTAAAGTGTCTAAGACAATGAAATTTGTATATAAATCATGATAGATTTATATAATGAAATACTTACCAGCCATTTAAAAATTTGTTGTAAGAAAATCTGTGAAAGAGTGCTTTTATGTAGCATTGACAATGAAACAGTTTTCCAAATAATAAGTAGTTCAAGCTTATTTTTTATATTTTCCTTCGTGTTCAGATCAAAAGGATCTCTTTCATCCCTCTTAATAATTTTTTGCTGCTTTAGGAAATTATTGAGATAATAAAATCAATTTGAAGAATTGTACCTAACTTATTCCAATCAAATTTGGGGGTTATTGCTTCACTACTATTTTTTTCCCCTTATTCTACTTTGTAGCCTTATAGACATTCAGAAAAAAAAAAAATAATAGTCTTTCTTGTTTTTTTCCATTTTCATGCAGTAAGTTGGGAGTAATTCTGTGAAACACTTCAGAAGTTATTGCTCATTGAGAGAAATTATTGCTACATCACCTTGCCTCTACTTCCATCTTTATCACTACTGGAACCAAGAGCCAGATGCTTCCTTGACTCTCTCCTCTGCCTCTGGAAGCCTTAATTCTGCAAGTGCTCTGAGCCCTCAGCTTTAATTGTTCTGCAACTGCGCTACCTGAACCTTCATTACTTTTCAAGTGTGCTTCTATAACCTACTGATGGACCTCCTTGCTGATGGGCCTCCTCCCCATTCCAATCCAAACCTCAGCCTAGAATGATCATTCTAGTTCTAGAATGATCTTTCTAGAACAATGGTCATGATCGATGTGTCTGACTCTATCAGTGAGAGGAAGAACTCATGAGAATGGCCTTCAAAGCTTGTGATTCCAGCCCGAGATCCAAACTCCCCTTAGTTCACCACTCCCTGCCTGCCACACCAAACTCCTCTCGTGTCCGAAAATACAGGACCTTTGTAGAAGTGTTTTTAATGGAATGATCTAAACACTGTGGACAGTTTGCCAAGCTGCTCTTCGATACCATTGCAAATTTTAAACCATTTATTTTTCATTGAAGTGTTTCTGACATTTTTGGAATAGCAAATTTTTCTACAGTAATTTTTTTATAAATACCAAGTAGTATCAGATCTTCCTCATGCAAAAACATTATCATCCCTTTAATTTATGTGGCCCTCACCCCAACTGATATCCATTTTCTTTTGAGGAGAAACATGCTTGGTGGTTTCATCAATATTTCATTTGTTGAAAATGTTAAGTAAAGAATTATTCCTCCAAACCACCTGTATCTTTTTAGGCCTTTAATTTTTTTTTTTTTTTTTTGTAATACTACCTTTGCTTGAACATTCCTTGATATTCTTTTTCACTGAGCTAAATCCTATGGTTTATCCAAGACTTACCCCCAACATTACTTCCTCTTCAAAAGTTTTCCCTCTCAATGTCCCTAACATGTGACCTGACACGTAAGTAGAAGGTTGAATTTACTTAATCTCCTTATTACTACGTCTAAAAGAGGCGCAAAAACTGAAGTTATATACATGTATACATATAAAATTTAGTAGAAAAGTTTTGGGGCTAGATATTATCCTTTTGTTCCCAATTTGTAAATCACTCAAATTTCGGTTTACTTTCTCTTTTGCATTCCCATTGTTCTTTGTAATACTTTCTTGAAATATTTGACATTCTCCTTATTTCTTACAATATATAAAAGCAGATGTTATATGTCAATACATTTGTAACTTCTCAGGCGCTGGTTAATAATTATTGAGGGTTGGCAAACAATGAAATAAAGTGAGAAGGAAGGAAAGAAGGGTGGATGGGAGGGGAAAATCATTCTATTTTGGCTTCTAACAGCCTGTCCACCTAAACTTTGAATTGAGTTAATGTATGATCCCAAAGGTAAAAAATCACAACATAGATACCCTTAAGCTAAAATTAAATTCCTGCAAAGGTGGACATGTATAATCAAACTTCCATCAAATAAAAAGAATTAAATTACCTTTTCTTTTCCAATAACCTTCTTTATTATATTGTAGCAAGTGTTTGTATATGAAGTCACTTTTTAAAAGTAGGAAAGCTGCTCCTCTATAAACAGTGGCTTATAGATTCCATTTCATTTTCTTAACTAAAAAATCAGTTCCATAAATTGTTGTAGTAGCTCAGTAAACAAGCACTAAATTGTGAGCTCCGTAAAGATAATGACTGTCTTATTCGGTAATGTTTCCCAAGAGCCTCACTAATACCAGGCAGGCAACGTTACTGACATTTGCTGGAGAATATATCGTTGTTAATTCTCTGAAGACCAATGCAGTACATGTTTCTTCAATGTCCACTCGTGTGGCCAAACTGTGTGAAGAGTAACAATCAGCCAGCTCTCAAAATTGCTCATTTGATGATTTATCCATGTGGATGAAAGGAACAAAAAACCAAAGAAAACATTCTCTCCTAAGACGCTCTTTGACTTAATCAATAATATGCAGAAAAGGCCATCATAGGACAAATGAAAATTGTCTCGCCTCCAACAACAACATGAAAGGAAAAAAGATACAACGATCTAAATTTTGTTAAGCAAACATTCTCAGTTAAAATGTAGTGCTTTTAGAAGTTTTTCTGGTGCCTCTTGCTGTTGTTCCTACTATATTTTAGCAGGTGCCATGAATGAGATATTCTAAAATGAGATAGAATATTTAGAAAATACAGGGGTTATGACCTAATTGCCGTATGTTTTATTAACTTTGTTAAATGGCATAGTATTTTCTGGACAAACAAAGGAGTATGAACAAAATATCCCTAATATTTTTAGTTTTGCAGTTGATAGAGTTCAAAATTCCAAAATAAGGCACTTGGCATCTAAGAAAACAGCAGAAGAAGGCAGGTGCATCTTGGTTTCCTCTTTCCCCTTCTCCCCTGCAGCTGACCATAAACCAGCTGACCTTCTCCTAAGGCAGGTCATAAAATCCTCATTTCTGGGGTTCCCTTTCTGTACCTGGAGGAAAAGAATGTCTTTATCTCTGAAGTCAGAGGGACACAGGGAAGGATCTGAACAACAGGCCTTTCTAAGTCCCCCTCAGTTCATCACCAATAGGTCATAACCCCTCTGTCCAATCATGCTTTTGTGTGGCTGTCCACTCTTCACCATAGCTAAGCACAAAAGTACACAGGCTTCCGTGTTTCTCTGGGACTTCATCTGTGAAGACTCCCATGTCAGGTAAAATTTATATTAAATGTTTGTATGCTTTTTCTCTTGTTAATCTATCTTTTGCTATAGGTGTCTCAGCCAGGAACTTTGCAATAGTGAGGAAAAGATATTACATTTTCTCTCCTCCCCAATTCACTTGTCAAATTGATTGTACTTAAAGTACACTGGACTCCAGGTTTCTCTCACTTTTTGTTTTCTTACTCTGTGTCTGGCTTCGAATTAAGATTTAGTTTAAATGGTTAATTGTCTTACAAGACTGGAAACATTAGTTTTAATCTTCTTGAACACCAAATATGAGTGAATCACTCTGCCAAATGCTTTATATATTGTCAACTCAAGTAAGTTGAGGCATAAATTTCAATGAAGGCTTACTAACTCAAAGTTGAGGATATGCCCAGGGAAAACACAGACCACAGACATAGTTGGGGTTTTCTTTTTCCAAAGAGAAATTTGGAAGTTTTCAGCATTTAAAAAGCATAGAGAAAGAAAAAAGATTGGGGGAAAGTGTAGTGAGACAAAAAGGTTACACTTTTGTGAGACCCAGGAAAATCTCCCTTGTAGAAAAGGTACATGTTAGAACAGAAGAAAAGAACTGAAGGAAGCATTGTTTGCAGAGTTTTCCCTGGGTAGGTGGAAGAATGTCTGAGTGATTTGTTCCTGTTCTGCTCCTTGTGAATATAAACTTGTTGTAATTGTGTGGCATGAAAGAGAGTTAAATTTTAGGTGTTAGACATAGCCTGCAGGCCTAAAGTCGCAATTCATAGATACTTGCTTATGGAAGCCAGCAAGGAATTTCCTTAAGGAATGATCTGTGGGGATGAGACTCAGGCCCTCTTTATTACAGAAATTAATGAAAGGCCCACCCGGAGTCCCAGGGAAGACTTTACTGGGGCTTATATTACAATATAAGGGAGGCAGCACAAAGGAAAAGTCCTCAGCCTGGCTCCCCCAGGAGAGTTTAGGGAGAGTTTTAAAGAGGCTTAGGTGAGGAAAGGGTGGACTGTAAGGATGTAGAGGTGGAGAATGTCTTGCACCTGCCTAGTTTTAGTGCATGCTTCTTCACACAGTCACATATCTTATTAGCTTGTTAAGTCTCCACCCCTGGATGAGTTTTTTTTAGCATTAAAATGAGATTATAGGGAGGGAAAAGTCATGGTAAGGTCAGTGTGGAGGTCCTTGTTGGCTTAAGGTGGTTAGATACAGGTCTGGCTTCTTTGCAGCCAGATTCCTTATCAGGTACTGTCAGCATCTTGCTTCAGTGGTCTTAGAAAAACATTCCTCAAGAGACAGATGGTTTGGCTGCCTTCTCATATGTGTATGGGCGGAATTCCAGTGTCTAGGAGGCCATTTGGTTGGTTGGTTGGTTGGGTTTGTTTTGCTCTTCTATAGTTAATTCGTCTGGTCATACAATCCCACATTGGCTCTCTTCATCAAAAGTGAGGCCCAAGTCCTTTCCCTATACTGTCTCAGACCCAGTTCACATGTACCTGAGGACTTTCCCTTCCCGTTTGCATTAGAAGTTGCGGGGGTTGGTGTCCTGAGATTTTATTTCCTTTTTACACATATCCTACCCAATTTAGCCCTTAAACAACTTCTTGGAACATTATGTTTTTATTCCTATTTATTTTTGAGAAAACTAAAAGTCAAATGACCAAGTAACCATCATAGAAAGATTCATAATCTTTCCATTATATGAGATCTACCTCTATATTGATCCGACCCACAGCAGTTTCAAATGGCATCTTCTTTATAGAACTTAGTCAAATTGAGAATTTTCCTACTTGAGCCCCAGCCTCAACAACTCTAAAATATAAGAGCAATTTGCCATATCCTTCCAATCTCTCAGGTAAACTGACCTCAAAAGATTTCCAACTTGCTATTGTGAAAAACACCAGGACAGCTGAAGAATTACTTTCTATGATCTGGACTCCATCCCCCTCTGACTCTGTGACCATGACTTAATTTCTGTCAGCCCTATATTCCTTTTTTTTTTAAATTTGAATTCTTTTGAATGGAGTCAGCCCAGCTCACAGCAACCTCAAACCCCTGAGCTCAAGCAACCCTCTTGCCTCAGCCTCCCAAGTAGCTAGGACTGCAGATGCCTGCCAGGATGGCTGGATAATGCTCAAGCTGGTCTCGAACTCCTAAGCTCCACTGATCTTCCCAACTCAGGCTTCCAGAACGGTAGAATTACAGACATGAGCCACCATGCCTGGCCTACATAATCCTTGTCTTGAAATTAGATTAACCACCTACTTACATAGATTTTAGTTTATGTTACAGTGGAATCTCTAAAAGAATGGGTATATTTTGCATATTTCCTTTGATTAGCAGTTAGTCTGTAAATTGCAAAGTAGAAACATTGCCCACAACCTTTTAAAAGAAAGGCTTGTTGTTTCCACTGTAGTTGGATGTCATGTGGATTATGTTCCAACAAATGCTTTTCTTTAAAAGAACACAATTTTTTTTAAATCCTCAAGATATTATTGTTTATTATTTGACATTTAAAAAGTGCTGTTTCTTATATTGGCATACCTCTATCCAAAATGTACAGAAGGAGAATGGACTTCTCAAGATGTTCCAAACGCAGCAGCATTTTAGCAACCAGATAATAATAAATTGGGAATGACAGTGCTGACGGTGGTGCAATTCATGGTGAGCATGGTAAGGGCTTAGCAACCTCCCATTAAATTAATGAGAAACTTCAGCCTTTCTGGCCAGTGTGAGTGAGCGACCTACGGGAGACATCTACCTTTCTACCACCCTGGGAAGGAAAGGCAAAATTGAGAGGGCGACCAATTTAGTTAAGTGTTTGGCTTTCCACCCAGTTTATCCCTGGATCGGTTGTTATTCCATTATTCTCTGAGTTGAGTTTTCAAGATCAACAGCAGCTAAAATAGCCTTTTAAGTGGTTTACATCCTTGTTTCCTGAATACAGATGAAAATAAAAGGACCAGAAATTCCTCTAGGTCCCTAAAGCTGTCCTATAAAGGTGGCTTCTTAATTTGGATTTGTAAGCAGGGTTTTTATTTTATTGGTCTGCTCGATTTTACAGTCAGCAACTCTTTATTGTACTATCTAAAGGGAAGCACAGTACTTAGTCAAAAATTGAAGTTAAAGAGACAAGAATGTGATTGTGAGTTTTTCTTGAGGCAGAATGTTAAAATCGAAGAAATATAGGATTAGGAATTAGGTGAGTAGTGCCTCTTACAACTTGTGCAGGTTGGAACAACTCATGGAATCTTTTGAGGCCTCAGCCTCATTACTGGAAAAAGAATCAATTTGAAAATATGATGACTTAGTTTTTCAACATTTAATATGACAGATATGGAAAATTAATAGGTAATGGAATATAAATGAAGAATTCCACAATTTATCTTTTCTTGGGCATAGATCTTCTTCTGTAACTGGGATATCCTATAATATCTATTTTTATGTTACTGAACACACAAATTCTAATCCATGGAAATTTCCTTTATGTATTCAAAAGTAAATACTCGGAACGTTTTATACATCACTGCTGTTACTATTCTCTATCAGAACTTGTAACATCACCTATTAGTCCACATTGATCAACCAATCTTGACATAATTTGTTTCTTGTTTTCCTTACTTTAATCCATAATTTAATTCTTTTAACTCCCTGGAGAAAAATTCTTAGACATCACTTTGAAGAGTTCGTTTTGTATAATTGTTTTAAACATAAATCGTGAAGTGACTGTGTTTCCATTTGTGGATTAATCCTCCTTTTGTTTTCTACTGCCTTAGGCTGTCTTCTCTCTGATCTTGATACTCCTTAACATCCTACCCAAAGAATGGAAGCTTGAGGAAAGTTGTTGAAGTCTGAAGGTAATCATAAGTCTGGATAAAAGCTTTTCGATTATCAAGAGCAGTAATATTAACATTTCATGGAGAAACATCTGGGGGTTGCCAGCCCTGTAGAGGGTTGTAATTGGTTTTTTTTAGAAATGGGGTCTCACTATGTTGCCCAGGCTGATCTTGAACTTCAGCACTCAAGCAATTCTTCTGCCTCAGTCTCACAAAGTACTAAGTTTATAGGCATACATCACTGCATCCAGCCAGATCTATATGTTCTAGAGACTTCTCAAAGAGCTCAAGCCCCAGGAAAATAATGAAATCAAATTTTAGTGTCCAAGGTTTCTTCATAGGTTTCTATAAAAGTGTGCAAAGAAGAGAAATAGCAACATTGAACACCTACTATTTGATGAGTACTTTATATGTATTACCTTGTTTTATCCCAGGTGAGTCCTAAAAGTGTTATTCTGTATTATGAGTTACGATTTACAAGTGAAGAAAAAGAGGCCAAGCAATGCAAGTAGTGATGGGTCTTTTGAGTCTTCCTGTCTGTGACTACAGGTAGTCAAAAGAAGAATCAGTATTTCAACTCTGGTCTTTATGGCTCTAAAACATATTGTTCTTTTTCATTGCTTTTCTTATAAAAATTTATTTTATATTCTCCTTATTGCTGTCCTTTGTACTTTGCTTTCTCTCTCCCTCTATAACCTTAAAGCGAAGTCTTGTAATTGAAACTCTTTGACACCTACTAAGTTCTGGGAATAAAATAATCTTTTTGTTATTAGAGTTAGCATATATTGAGAACTGAGCCACATTACAGGGATAAAGTGCTATGAGATTAGTGTTTACAGATTTGAAAATGAAAGTTTAAAGAGATATAGCAACCTGTCTAAGATAAAATTGTTGGTGGGCTCTGAAGAAAATAATTTATTCCTATATCCAACTAACTACAAAGTCTGTACTCTTGGCCACTACAAAGAAATCTAGGCCTGAGGACGGAAATATGGGATTCAGTTTCTGTTATTTCAAGTCAAGGGATTTAATTATATTCAATTTGCATTTCTAAAAAATATTTGGTCGTTGATCTTTATTCCAAAAGATCTCTTTAACTTTTTGTTTTTAGAAGAACTACTTGGTGGACACCGAGGAAAAACAAAATCAAAAGAAGCACCCCAAACGAAATGCCACTGATGCTGTGGTATTCTACTGCCATCTAATGGCCACTAAGGGTAATATACTGCAAATGCTTCTTGGCTAAAATGGTCATTTTTTTTTTTAAGTTTTTGGCCAGCGCTGGGTTTGAACCCGCCGCCCCTGGCATATGGGCCTGGCACCCTACTCCCTGAGCCACAGGCACCCCAAATGACCATCTTAACAATTATTAAAATATGGAGATGTAACCCTGAATTTAAAGTTAAAGTTGTAGAATTTTATTTCATTATTTATCCTAGATGTGAGCCATCTCAAGTGTGAATGGATAGATTTAGCTCATCCTATGTGTGACATGAAGTAAATACTAGTTTAGAGGCCTTTAAACAATGAATAAAAGAAAATGAACACACGTGTAATTGTGGATTTCTCTTTACATTTTGTAATTTCTTGTTTAATATAATTTGTTATTAGCATATAGGTTCAAAAGCATTTTGGACTTGCCTGTGTGACTGCAGTGCTGGGCTTGAAGACTGATGCGCACTGAGAAGAAAACAGCTGCTGTTTTGGTTCCTGGGGGCAGGACACAACATCTTGAATTGTTTCGAATGTTGATTAATGTCACACTTCAATTTTCATTTTGTCACTGGCTTTGTTCAAACACTTGTTTTCTTTATTAAAGTTGGCTTGTTTAAACCACTGGTGCCAGAGATGTCTGTGTATCCCTATTGGAAAGCAGAAGCCTGATCTCTTGGATGTAGATGTGTTTAGAAATTGAGAGTCAGAGAAACTTTCAGTTACTTACTCAGCAAATACGTATGAAGTGTTGATGAGGTGCTGCATATATAGTAAATATGACAGTATTGCCTCCAAAGTAATTATAGTTCACTATTGAAAACTGCTACATGGAAAGGCAAACACAATGCCGCATGTGGCTAATGGCGTTCACAACAAGCTAACCCAACAAGGCACCTTGGCTAAAGCAGCAGAATCAGGAAGGTCACTCGCACTTTCCCCTCACCCTTCACTCCTGAAGCGGATCATAAAACCTAGGCGGATGGCTCTCTGCCTTTCTCTTGCTTTTAATTCCTGAAGCAGGTCAGAGAACCCTCATTCCAGAGGCACCCTCCCCATTCTAGGGGGAAAGGAACATCTAATCTCTGAAAACACAGAGACACAAAGAATCATCTGAACAGGCAGGTCTTGCTAAGTTCCCCGGGTTTATTACCGTGAGATCATGCCCTCTTTGTTCAGTTACGCTTCTTCACAATGATTCACTTTTCATCAAACATGAGCATAAAAATCCAGAAGTTTACCCTTTTCCTTAGGTCTTCATTTCTGATGACTCCTGTGTCAATAAAAACTTATACTGAGTGAATTTTTGTTCTTTTCCCTTTCTAATCTGTCTTTTGATGCATGAACCTGAGCCGTGGGCCTAAGATGGGAAGGTGTTGCTTTTCGCCTCCATGATGTTGTGAGTGATGGGTGAGAACCACGTCTCCATATTGGCACGCGTGTCTCTGGAAAGCAGCGAGGACCCCCACCTGGTGAAGACCCAGATGCCGACGGCATGAATGGCACGGCAGGACGGAGGCAAGCACGAGTCTCACACGACGCCTGATCACAGTGTGAGAGGATCTGTCTGCAGGAGGAAACTGGGCTGAGGCGTGATGAGGCGTAAGCAGCCATGAGAGAGGGGCAGCAAAATGTTTCTGACAGTCATCAGAGGTGGAAAGGCCAGAGGTGCTGCTGGACTTATTTAATTCAAGTTATTTCAAAATTAAGGAGACATCAAGCAAGTAAACTTGCCCAAAAGATGGTTAATGTCACATCCAAGTTTAATTTGATTCTTCTGATTACCTTTTAATGTGATTTATGCTAATGTAACTGTCCATAACCTTTCCTGGCATGGGGGAGAGAGGAGAAAGGATTTAATCTGTTTAACAGCAGTGAAAAAAGAAACTACTGAGAAAGACATGTGGAAGGAAGAATCTTCAGTACTCCAGTCATGAGCGGATATGCCTGGTTTACAAGGTAGTGGACAAAGAGAGGAGAAGCGGCATCCCAAACCTTCAGTGGAAACTTCTGAGCATTTTGTCTGTTAAATGCACATTATTTCATTAATGATCCCCCTGTTAATAAAAGCCATGGGAGAAGAGAATATTATCCCTGAGAGCAATCCAGCCAAGTGATGGAGATACAGCCTCTCAGGCCACATACATGGCAGTCAGTGTTTACCTAAGACACATCACTGCCACACAAAGCCACCGGCGGGGAACAAAAGAAATATAGAAAGGATTCCATCTTTCCAGTGGCTTATGCTCAGCTTAAGGACTTAAAAAAATACACGCAGATATGGGCTATCAAAAATTCCCGGGCAGCAATAGCCCAGCAGGAGACGTCCTCGAATGTGTGACTGGACTCAGTCTAGCGAAGCTCCGGTTCTCCCCCAGATTTGCTGCCGACAGACGCTGCTCCCCGCTGAGTTGTGCTGGTTACACTTTGTGGTCAATTACTGCCCTCATACATTTGTGTCGTTATTGTGAACATTTCTGGCTAATGGGAATAAAATGTCTTGAGGAAGATACACCTTTTCCTGGTTCTCACAAAGTAGCCAGTCTGGGAGGGCTGACCACTTGATCCGTCACTGCTTCCGTGTTTCTGGCCCCTAAAATGAGAGTTTGTCTGTCAACAGCCCCTGCATGTCCTCAACTCACTTAAAATATTATTGCTGTTTAGACCCTTTCCTGGGGTGTTAAGAAAAGGCACAATGGAGAAACAGATGAGTCTGCTGTTTCTAACCCTTTTTACTCCTAGTCAGATGAAATGCGGGTCTTTGAATCCTGCTCCCTGTTGGTACCCACTGGCCTCACACATCAATCTCTCTCCATGGATTGGTTACACAAAGCACTAAAAGGTCTAGTCCAGTGGTTTTCAACCTTTTTTTAATCTCACAGCACATTTGAACCTATAGTTAAACTTCCTCAGCACACTTAAATTTCATTGATCAAAAAAGAAAAAAAAGAGGCTCGGCACCTGTAACTCAATGAGTAGGGTGCTGGCCACATGCACTGAAACTGGTGGGTTGGAGCCCAGCCCAGGCCTGCTAAACAATGACAACTGCAACCAAAAATAGCCAGGTAGTCCCTAGCTAAACAATGACAACTGCAACCAAAAAATAGCACCTGTAGTCCCAGCTACTCAGGAGGCTGAGGCTGAGGCAAGAGAATTACGTAAGCCCAAGAGTTGGAGGTTGCTGTGAGCTATGACGCCATGGCACTCTACGGAGGGCAACATAGTGAGACACTGTCTCAAAAAAAAAAAAAAGAATATACTTACTGTGCTTTGAACTGCTTCTAAAATAATCTAATCAATGACCTGTAAAAATTTTCATGGCACACCTAAGATCCTCTCAGGGCACAAGAGTTAAAAATCACTGGTCTAGCCACACGTTACGCTTATCCTTCTTCATTAATGATATAGGATTAGCATCTAAATCCTAATTGGGGATTTGGTTGTCTGTTTGTGTGTCCTTCCTCCAAAACTGCTGGCTTATTGTTTCTAGAAACATACTGAAAACACTGTTTTTCTTGAACCTTGAAGTTAATTAAGACTTAGCATGAGTGGAGTTCGGCCTTGACACTGCTGGACTCAGAGGAGTTGAGAGAAAAAGCTGCTTTGCCCAGGGTGTGGAAAGAGCCCCTCTTGACTGACTGTGAGGAATTGTTAGGAAAAAGGATAGAGATGTTACATATAAGCCAAGGTGTTCAAATTTATTTAACACAGTTTTGACCCTCAGTAGAAGTAATGGCTAAAAGAAGCTTTGATGATGAAACACCCTGGTTTAATACATTGTGTGCAAGACATGATAAAACTTAAAGATGCTAAGTGACATGGTAACCAGCTTGGAAGTTTTTGCTTTGAAGAAAGTTTATGATATGATGGCCACATAAGTCAGAATGTTCCAGACAGTAAGTTCCAGGAAAGATTTAGTGACTTTACAGAGGCCAGAAAACTTCACAATAACTGCAAGATCATACACCTGTAAAGTCATAACTGGGAACCGGTTAGATGAACAGAAACTAGAGGGATCCTCCAAACACAGTGGGGACTCTCTCAGGGTTCAAGTTAGAAGTCTCAGCTGAGAGATGGACAATACTGGGTCTGGAATCTCAGTTCAAAACAGGTCTAAGAGATAGGCAGAGACAGAGGGAGACAGAAGGTTCAATACACAGACATACGCACACACACGAGATGTTTTTGTGCATAACTTTGGAGAGAAGTCTGTTGTTGATGACCTTGGAAAAGAAGTCTTCTACATAGTGGGGCAAGCTAGAGATAAATTCGAGACTAAAGTAGCTATCATAAGGCCCACATGGGAAGATCTGAAAGGTAAAACACAGGGATTAGATTGAGATTGAAAGGTAGAAACTGCTCCCACCCTCATCAAACACACAGGGAACATCTCCTGTGTCCTGGACTGGTAGGAGACAACAGAAAGAGAAAAGGATTATCCTACCTCCCACCCTTGGGAGCCCACACTTTGTTCTGGGGGTGGCTGCGGGTAATGCAAATTGTATCAACTTCAGCTAACATTTATTGAGAGTTCTACATACTTCACATGTATTATCAGAGTTCTACATTGGTACACAGGTGAATATTTTATGTTAACATATAATAAATTATAAACTCATATATTATGCACACATTTTACATATACAGCAGGCCCTAATGCCATTTCATTTAATATCGCTTTCTTATAACATTAGTGAGAAAAAAACTGTTTTCTGGCTGCAGCTACTGTGTGGAGTTTGCATGTTCCCTGGGTTTTCTCTGGGTACTCTAGTTTCTTCCGAGATCCCAAAGATGTGGATGTTAGATGAATCTATATGCGTAAATTGTCCCAGTTTGAGGGAGTGTGTGTATGTGTGTGTGTGTGTGTGTGTGTGTGTGTGTGTGAGAAAGAGAGAGACTGTGTGTCTGTGTGTCTGTGTGTGTAAGTGAACTTGCAGGGAACAGTGTCCCGTCCCAGGGTAGGTGCCTGCCTTGCAATCCTGAGTTGAAATCAGCAGGTAAATAATGATCTTACTGCTTACTTGTTTTTATTAATCTTTTTTACATGTGTATAGCTCACAGTCATTTCGATGTTTAAGAAATGTTTGGGGCCTTTATTGAGAACATTGGGATGTTTCTGTGATAAGAAGTATGCCACAGGAACTTAACTCATTTTATATCAATTTGGCATAGAAAGACTATAGCTGACTACTGAAGGCCATATATGACAAACCCACAGGTAATATACCAAATGGGGAAGAGCTAAAAGCCTTTCTTTAGGAACTGGAACAAGTCAAGAATGCCCATTTTCAACACTCTTTTTCGACATAGTATTGAAAGTGCTAACCAGACAGATCAGGCAACAACAACAAAATTAAGACTCATCCGATTGTTAAATAGTACATCAGATTGTCTATCTTTCCAGATGACGTACTTTTACATCTTGAATAACCTGAAGACTCCAACCAAAAACTCTTAGAACGGATAAACAAAGTCAGCGAACTTGCAGGATACATAATCAACATACAAATTCAGTAGCATTTCTATGCACTGATAACAAATTAGTTGAAAGAGAAGTGAAGAAAGCAATCCCATGTACCCTAAAGGATTATATCAAAAGACACCTGTGATTGTATGCTTGTCACAGTTGCAAGGACATGGAATTAACCTAAGTGCCCATCAACCAAAGAGTGGATAAAGAAAATGTGGGAGATATATATATATATATATGTATGTATATATATCTCCTTGGTATCTATATGCACCAAGGAATACTACTCAGTGATCAAAAGAATAAAATAATGTCTTTTGCAGCAACTTGTACATAACTAGAGGCCATTATCCTAACTTAAGCAATGCAAGAATGGAAAACCAAATACTGCATGTTCTCACTTATATGTGGCATACAGAATGGCATAATGGATATTGAAGACTTGGAAAGGGGGAAGTCAGGAGAGAGATGAAGGAAGACAAAACACCTAGAGGGTGCAAGCACACTTTCAGGTGACAGGTACACCAAAATCCCAGACATCCACTATCCAATTCATCCATGTAACCCAAAACCACTTGTAGCCTTACTTCTATCAAAATAATTATCAAAAAAAATAGGGAAAGTAGGCCCTGAAGTTTACTGTTTGAATTACAATGAATAAAACTCTGGTTCAATCTATTTATCTCCCACAATCTATTGATCTGGGATGGATTCCGAAGGGCTCCAGATTATGGGGTATCTATCAACAGGTCAAAGACAATAACTAGTAAAGTACTTAAATCATTTTTCTCTAATTTTGGTTATTCTCTACGTTCATTGTCACTTGCTACAAAAGTACTACTTAACAAAACCTCTGTGGCACCAATAATAAGCATGCGGTTTTGCTTCTGAGTTGGTCGGTCAGCTGTGTGGTTTATTTGAACCAGTTTCAGCTCATCTTGGTGGGCTTGCTTGCAGCTGGCGGGGTTTGCTTGTGAGCTGACTGACCTTGGATGTCTGCAACTAGGCCTATCTAACTCTGTTCCAGGTGGTCTCTCATCATCTAACCAACTAGCTTCTGCTTTTCTCATTGCTTAGCAAGGTTGCAAGGAAGAACACAAAAATGTGCAAGTCTTTAGAAGCCTGGATTTGGAACAAGCATCTTGGTACACCTGGCACATTCTGCTGGCCTTAGAACTTATCCAGGCTAGCCTAGCTTCTAAGTGTGGGGGATGGACATTGCTCTTGATGGAAGGCGCTTCAAAATCACACTGTGAGTAAATGGGAATGTTTTTTCATTCAACCTATTGCAATCAAACTTTTTTTTTAGCATCTTCATGAATTTTGCAAAATCTCTATCTACTCATTGTGCCTATTATTCATTAGTTATACATTTCCATAAATATATATGTGAAATTGCATGTCTGAAGTTTTTATATGTTTTGAAAATTGTTAACTATTAAAAAATGAGAAAAAAGTAGCTCAGTGGGTAGGGCACTGGCCACATACACTGAGGCTGGTGGTTCAGACACTGCCAGGGCCAGCTAAAACAGCAATGAAAACTGCAACAACAACAACAATGAATAACCGGGCACTGTGGGGGGCGCCTGTAGTCCCAGTTACTTGTGGGGCTAAGGCAAGAGAATTGCTTAAGCCCAAGAGTTTGAGGTTGCTGTGAGCTGTGACACCACAACACTCTATCCAGGGTGACAGCTTGAGACTCTGTTTCAAAAAGAGAGAGAGAGAAACGACCAGGCATAGTGACTTACACCTGTAATCCCAGCGTTTGGGGAGCCTGAGATGGGAGGATTGGTTGAGGCCAGGAATTTGAGACTAGCCTGGGCAACATAAGCAAGACATTGTTTCTACAAAAAAACTTTAAAAAAATTAGCCAGTTTTAGGTTGCAGTGAGGTATGATTGCCCCATTGTACTCCAGAATAGGCAACAGATGAAGACTTCATTAGTTAAGGAAGGAAGGAAGAAATGAAGAACGGAAGGGAGGGAGGAAAGGAGAAAGGGAGGGAGGAAGATTTAGCTACATACTAGTTAAATTAGGTAGGGTTTTTAAGTTTGCATGGGATCCAAAGAGTGATAGAAATTCTCTAAAATGCTGTCAGCTAACAAATAACCTCTAACAAGTGCTAGTGAGTGTAGAACTAGAATAAATGCAGAGGAAGATACTAAGAGCTCAACTCCTATTTCAGAAGAGTTTGCAATCCAGGGTGGCAGATGAAATCATCTTGCTCATAATATTGCCAACTTGTAAGGAATATAAACACTGTGAATATCATACAGAAAATAAGTAAAGTGATATTTTCAAAGAGGAAGTGGAAAAGAGAAGTAGAAGGAGTCATGGATGGAATTGGCTTCGAGCTGGACCTTCAAATCCAAATAAGAGATGAATAGGTGCCTTACAGTAAGAAGGCTTTTTTAATTGAAAGTCCCATCCAGAAGCAGAAAGGCAATTTAAAAAAACACCCACAATTAGCAGTCAGCAAAATTAGATACACGTGTATAAAGTTAAAGCTGACATTATCCACATTACAGTATGTAAATGAGATTATGCAATACTTCGCTTAGTCTCCAATATTGTGGTCATCATGCACATCCAAATTTTTTTAAAAATAATTTTATTGAATCATAATTGTGTACATTAGTGCAATCATAGGGCACAATGTGCTTCATATACATTCAGAAATCTTTTGATCGTACTGTTACAGATAGCCTTCATGGCATTTTCTTGATCACTATATAAAGACATGGATACTCTACCTTTAATAAGTTTCACCAGTACCCTGCTAAGATGGACCGTAGGTGTGTTTCCACTAATTGCCCTCCTTCCACCTATCCTCCCCCCTCCCCTCCTCTCCCTTTCACATCCAAATTTTTTTTTCTTTTCTTTTTTTTGTTTTTTTTTTATTAAATAATAGCTGTGTACATTAGTGCAATCATGGGTAATAGTGTGCAGGCTTCATATGCAATCTGAAATATTTTCATCCAACTGTTCGACATAACCTTCATTGGATTTTCTCGTTTATTATGTGAAAACATTTGTGTTCTGCATTTAGTAGGTTTCACCTGTCCCTTCTAAGATGCACTGTAAGTGTGATCCCACCATTTACCCTTTCTTAATTATCATTATAATCTGGAAGTTATAGAGTGATTTTGATGTCCAGGTCTATTGGGTAAGTTGACCAGAAGCACTCCAGACCAACCATGCTACCTTTGAATGACCCCCTGACACCTACTTTCAGGAATATTATGGCTGGCTCCTCTGTATCATTCTAGTTGAGCTTTTTTAAGAGAGTTAAGGAAGGACACAAACAATTGAGAGACAGGGATGGATTCTACTTCTGGTAAGGGAAGGCTGTGTAATTTGAACCAACATTACTACAAGGTGAAAAATTGGACACGATATCAAAGCCAGTAGCTTGATGACACTGAAAGGCTCACAGAACAGTAAAGAATGAGCAGGCCAAGAGTCAAAAGAAGACAAAAGTCCAGAAAAGTGAGTCCAGCTTACACAGTTAATTTTCCCCTGGTCGTATTAGCTGCTGAGCACCTGATCAGCACTTTTGACAGCCTCCCAGAGATAAAGGCACCAAAAATAGAGTCCAGGTGCACACTGCAGGGGGAGGCCCTACCAGCTACATTCTGAATCAAGTTCAAGAAAAACTGCCCTGCCACAGACTGCAGCCAAGCTTCAGAGCAGCTAAATCTCCGAAATTCGGAAATTGAGTTAAGGTATCCTAAGGCTGCTAGCAATTTAGGAATTTGTTCATAAGTCTGTTTTATTTTCCTTTTAGCTGAGTGTACCTTCTACTGGACACAAAGAGAATTTCAATGAAAAAAAGAAAGAGGGAGAAAAAAAATGAACCAAAGTTACTCAGTGGAGGAATTTTACATGGTTGAGTCTCACAACACAATGTTCTGTTCAGGAGTCCACACCTAAGATATTCAAAATTATTTCAGATTTTTAAATAAAATTATCAAAAAAAGCAATGATCATAAAACAAAAACAATGATCATAAAACAAAAATTATAACTGTGTTGAAAACAAAATTTTTGTTCTCCCCAAGCTTTCCACAGTGGATAATTTTACGTCAAGTTGGCTAAACTATGGTGCCTAGTTGTTTGGTATTTTTTTAAACATCATTAGCATTGGCAATGGGTCAAATTTGAGTGAGTGGGCCTCATTCGGTCAGTTGAGGGCCTTGAGAACAGAGAATAAGGTACCCAAAGTATTAATAGAAAGAATTCTGTCTCCATATTGTAGTATGAAAATTCTGCCTGAGCTTCCAGCTTTCAGATTCAAGATTGCAACACCAACTCGTAACTCAGTGTCCAATTTTTCATCTTTCCCTGTGCATTTCAGAGTTCCCAGGCCCCACAAATGTGCCAATCCCTTAAAGTAAATCTCTCTCTCCTCTCTCTCTCTCTCTCTCTCTGTCTCTCTTCTATTTCCCTGGAGAGCACTAATATACCCTCCCAGTTATTCTATGAAGGGGCATATAATAAATTTCTAACAACTATTTGTAATACTCTATGTTAATTTATAGGATACACCTGACATACATTTTAGAGTGGTATTTTAATATTGTCTTTGTATTTTATTTAAAACACAATGGATAATAACAATTTACCATAACCCAGTTGCCACATGTAACTGTTTTAGACCTTCCAGGAGCTTCTGTTCTGTGGACCCTTCTAGATTTCTTCCCTAGTCTCACTCTACTGTTGCTTCAGTAATCCTTTAAGCCCTCAAAGTTTACCTTTTCCCTCCCTGAGTAAATGAAAGTGCAATATAGTTAAGCAATCTTATGGTCCTTTGTGAATTTCAGGCCAATCTTGTTTTCTTTCATGATAATGATATCTGCCATTAATTTTTTTTGTTTTGTAAAACATTAAATTTTAATATGTTTAAATCTCTCAGAAAAAATACTGTCTATTCTTTAAAACAGCCAGAGAACTATTATTTTTTAAAGGCATACATAGCAAACTTTATTGAAAAGTCACCTGATTTTTTATTTTTATTTTTTTTATTTTTTTTGAGACAGTGCCTCAAGCTGTCACCCTGGATAGAGTTCTGTGTATCACAGCTCACAGCAACCTCCAATTCTCGGGCTCAAGCGAGTCTCCGGCCTCCGCCTCCCAAGTAGTTGGGACTACAGGCACCCGCCACAATGCCCAGCCATTTTTTGGTTGCAGCTGTCATTGTTGTTTGGCAGGCCCAGGCTGGATTTGAACCCACCAGCTCAGGTATACATGGCTGGCACCTTAGCCCATTGAGCCACAGGCGCCGAGCCAGAAAAGTCACCTGATTCTTGTTCTTTAGAGATTTTAATGTTGGTAGATTACTCCTGAGATGGTTTTTCTTTTAATTTCAGTTTAGTAAGAGGGTACAGATGATTAAGTTACATTGTTTGCATTTGTCTATGAAGCAAACATCACCCTGATACCAAAGCCAGAAAAGGACCCAACAAAAAAAGAAAGCTACAGACTAGTCTCATTAATGAATATTGGTGAAAAAAAAATAAGAACCTAGTAAACAGAATACAGCTATACATTAAAAAATTATAAGTCATGATCAAGTAGGCCCAAAGATGCAAGGCTGGTTTAACATATGCAAATCCATAAATGTAATTCACCACATAAATAGATGCCATAACAAAGACCATATGATCCTCTCAAAAGATCAAAAAAAACCATTTGACAAAATTCAACATCTTTTTCTGATAAGAACACTTAAGAAATTAGGCATAGATGGGACATTTCTTAAGCTGACTGAAACCATCTATGACAAACCCGCAGCCAGTATCATACTGAATGTAGTAAAACTGAAAGCTTTTCCACTTAGAAATGGAACCAGCCAAAGATATCCACTATCACCACTATTATTCAACATAGTGCTAGAGGTTCTAGCCAATGTAATCAGGCAAGAGAAGCCTATTAAGGGCATTCAAGTGGGGGCAGAGGAGGTCAAACTCTCTCTCTTTGCTGAAGATATGATCTTATACTTAGAAAACCCCAGAGACTCAACCACAAGACTCCTGGATATGTTGAAGAAATACATTAACATCTCAGGGTATAAAGTCAATGTCCACAAATCAGTAGCCTTTGTATATGTCAATAATAATCAAGCTGGAAGCAAATCAAGGACACAATAACCCTTCACAGTAGCTTCAAAGAAGACGTAATATGTGGGACTATATCTAACAAAGGAGGTGAAGGATCTCTACAGAGAGAATTATGAAATCCTGAGAAAAGAAAACAGCAGAAGACATTAACGAACGGAAGAACATACCATGCTCTTGGCAGAGAATGATTACTAAGGCCAATTTACCAGAGGCATGAGTGTTAGGGCCATCACTTAAGACACCATCTAGTGGTGGGAGAAAATGAAAATAATTGTTAAAAAAGAAAAGTGAGTTAGGAATAGAGAAATCTAGAAGAGGAGTGTTTAAATGAGTGTATGAAGACTGCTTTTGACATTTTCATTCTCTATCTCTCCTGCTATAGCCAAGTAGAAGAGACTACTTGGGTTTCCTGCAATAAAATAGAAGAATTCTAAAAGAGATATTTAAGATTGTTCTGCATCTTTTCTCATAGTGCAATCAGACCAAGTATATCAGTAATAGTTGTGATGAAAAATAAACCAAGTGTAGGCAGCTATGGGGAGGAGATGAGAAGAATGAGAAGAGAACAGTTGATAAAATGCCCCAAATTGCATAATCCATTAAACTTGTAATTTTTCAAATGTGTTTCTTTATATAGTCACTTGGAGATGATGATTAACTGTATTAGTTTTTTTCAAAACACACATGGGAAGGTTTTAACAAAGTTACGTAAGTACCAACATTCACAGTATTGCAAGAGAATTTTATCTTAGCAACTGGTACTAGTAATCTAAAAATGTCTCACCCTTGTATGAGCACCCTCAAATCTGTTCTTATATGTACCTCCAGATTTTTTCCAATATAAATTGGCAAGTCTTTGGTTCTTTTTATGTATATGAGATCAGCCCAACTTGCAAGATTTTGCTTGTAGTTCATCTCCTTTGCCAAACTGAGAACTAGCTCTAGTGACAAGCTTGTATAAAGTAGGGAGAAGGAGCGATATGTGGGTATTGGGTTTCCTGTTCAAGGAAATCACTATGGTGAGATGATAACAGAACAATCCTCAAGCAACCGAGAAAGAACCATTAGACAAGAAAAGGGAATCTGCTTCTGAGGGCAGGGGAGGTTTAGTGGAACGTGGGCAGGAACTCCCTGTGTGTCCTATTTCTACTTCTTGAATTTAGATATCTGAGTTTATAATTTCCTTCCTTTAGAAGGAGCTTTGCTACCATGCTGTCCTGGAATTCCTGCTGTCATACTTTGGTGGCAGCAACGCTGTCTCCCAGAGTTTGTTCCCAAGGAAACACAGGATGATTAAATTAGCAGTTTCACAACTCTTTGGCATGGATTGCTAAATTCCCATCCCAAAACATTATAGAACTTTAACTGGGTGCATCCAAACCAGTTAATCAAACCCATTTTTGCCCCATTTCCCAAAGCATATTTTGTTTGCGTCAATCAGCTTTGCTCTTCGGATCATTCAGGGCATCATTTTGCAATAGTAACAGAAACATACTGCAGCTAGCTGAAAGACATCCACACGCAGATAGACTTAAGAACACTGAGAACGCAGGGTATTAACAGAAGGCTCATCCAAAGCAGCGTCCCTTAGCATCTTATCTGGCCCAGATGTTGGCATTGCTGCTGGGAATGAATCACTACCATCCTTGTATGCATCACAGAGTAAAGAAAGATTCCAAACCATGTCTGGAAAATCTCGCTGAGGGCACTAAATCATTGTAACTGCCTGGCTGCCAGGGTGTGCACTTGGTCTCTTTATGCTTTATGGTGGGAAATAAGATGCTGCCTCCCAATAAAATCACTTCCTGTGTGAATCTACCCACACACAGGACACCAGACCACCTCAAAATGCAAGTGAGTGCCAAAGCTTTGGATATCTTTACACTCAGCCTCGTCTCCACCATTGCTTAAAGTGCCCTCTAATGTAGATAACATATATTTACATCTGAGAAAACTTTGAATTATTTCCACCTTGGATATGACTTGGACTTTTTTCCCCAGCAAGGATCAAAAAAATACATTTTTTTCATTGTAATTGTTCACTCAGCATGATCCTATTAACTTGTGCTGATCTGCAAGGCGGCAGTCATATGACTGTCAACTTGGCAAAAGCCAATTCTCTTTTGATCATAGAGTCATCAATAATATTTATTCACTGGTTTCTGGCATGAGACAATTAACTTTTCTACTATGGAGGGCCATCTCAGTTGAACTTGTATTTCCTGTTTCCCAGGCATGTTGAGTAGGAGGACAGACCTTCTCACTATTTAATGCAATGGTTTGCATCATTTTAATTTGGTTGGAGCCTGACACCCCCGAAATTCCTGATTGTCCGCATTCCAAACTGTGAGGTGCGGCAAACAGTCAGTCCAGTTGTTTTAATTCCAGAAACTGAGTGATGCAATTTTGCAAAGCTTTTGTTATATACACCCTCATGAAGGGTGGGGAAAGTTTGAACTCTAGACTTCAGGTTAATGTACTATATTTATTGAATATACAAGTCATCAAAGCACATTTTTTTACTTCATTTTGACATTTTGAGTCATATCCTGACAGTTTTCTCAACACAAAAAGATTGAATGCCAAGCAAATCTTATTCATTGCTCATTCCCCATGAAGTTGAAGAAATAAATGATTGAGACATTAAGAATGAAAAAGAGAATGTGGCAAATACCAAACAAGCAGTTATAGGGAGCAAAGGAATAAGAAAGAATTTTGTTGGAGACGGCAATAGTAGTGGGTTACCCCCACACCAAGCTCTGCTTCAGAGAGAACAGGCTTTTTTCTTTTTCCTCATGTGTTCAGATAGAAATTGAACAAAACATTCTTTTAATTTATACTACTAAAAATATTTCTGCCTTCATTACCTGAGGGTAAGATACTTGCATAAAAACCTGTTCTACTATGACCAGAAATACCTATTCATACCCAATTTTGAGTAAAGATTTAGCCCCCAAACCTGAATCTATTGCACGTGATCCCTAGGTTGCTAGCCTTAAATACATACAATTGTGTATTAAACTCCAGGTTAAGAAAAAAAATTCCTGAGTTACCATGTCTAAGGAAAAGTGTCTCTGAATTAGACATGGAGCATCATTCTCTTTCTGCCCAAACCATGACAGCAGCGGCATCTGCTTTGTGGGACATACCACCATCTGGAACTTAATCAAATGCTCGATTTTTATGGGACTGCCTGTGCTTATAGCTTAGACATAACTGTAGAATTATAGAAATAAAACAAGAAATCATCCTTTTAATAAACAAATGCTCCAGAATTTTCCAGTATGGACTCCAGATAATTCTCTCTATATCCCTTCTAGGTTGGTTTTAGGAGTTAAAGAAAATAAAAAGAAAAGAACAATGAAGTCCTATAGGACTGGTTCACATGTGCTCTGTAGCTCCTAACACGATCACTATCCATTGACATAGGTATTTCTAACTGTCATGCACCATGTTAAACATGTTGTGAGCATATCAGTTGAACAGGAAAGGATTCTTCAAATTATTTCTCAAACCCTGCAAGCCACTAATGGAGTTAGAAACACCTTTCTTAAATCTCAGCTTTATAAAAAGCTTCTGGAATCCTGCTATACAAGTTTGCCTCTCAATTTCTTCTTTCAAGACCACAGTACAATAAAGACTTGAATTTAAATATAAAATGCCATGTAATGGATGGATTGGGAGAACATTCTCTTAGGTAAAGTATCTCAAGAAAAGAAAAGCGAGCATCCCAAGCACTCAGTATTATGCTGAAACTAGTAAATCAGCAACTGCGGGCCCACGTGAGAGAAAAACATAATTAAAGTCAAGAAGAGCGGGAGGAGGTTTAGTATGTTTTTACCTAATGGGTACAATGTAGGAGGGTACACGGCACACCTCCCAGGTGAAGGACTCCACTGCAACTTGGACTTTACCTTACAAATGCAAACAGGGGAGCCTAATTGTATATAGCCTTATCTGAAATAAGAAAAAAAGATTAAAAAAATAAAAAATATAATAAAATACCAGGTAAGTATCAAAGTGGAGAAAACCGTTTTCTCCCAAATATTTGGTGCTATTCTTTGAAGAAGATAGCAATAAAGGAGGAATTTATATTGTATTTCTTTTGTCCCTAATTGCCACGGGAAGCGTTACCAGGAGTGTGAGGGGTGGGGAACCTGCTGTCTTGGGGCCACATGTGGCCTTCTTTGAGTAAAGTCTTTTTACTGAATCCACATTTTATAGAACAAATCTTCTTAATAAAGGGATTCATTCTGTGAGGTTTGGATTTATTCAAGGGGTCATACTTGGGGACCTGCTGGGGGTGGTCGCTTGAGTGTCAGATGATACTGAATTGTACAGATATTTCTAGTTCCTCACTCCTAACACACGGCTTAATAAAATTCATCTTAAAAGATTTCGTCAGAGACTTCCAGTTTCTAGTTTGGCACTATGTTAAGAGACTTGGAAGTTGACACTCCAGCCTAACAAGTGAAATCAATGAATTCTTCCCAAATTTGTAAGGAAAGTGAGGTCACAGAGTAAAAGGGTGACCCCTAGCACTGGAGAGAAAGGCAGGTGACTATAGGGAAATCTACCAGAGCAAAAACCGCCCTGGAAATCCCTAGGAAAACCTGAAGTGTAATTAACAAATTGCTAAAAGTTCACTGTGTCGGAATCTACAGGTAAAAACTCCAGGAGGACCCAGTCACTGTGGGGTCCCCACAGTTGTGTGAGTTTTTCTCTCCAGGAGCTCTATCGGTCCTGTCAGTAAATAGCAGGGAAAAAATACCCTTGTTTTGCCAGCAGAGGGCAGGGGAAAGAAACCATCTTGAAATAAAGCAGAGCATCCTGGGTCTGCTGGCAGGGAAACTATTTAACCTGAACGTATCTTGCTGCGGTTTTACCAGAACCTAACTGAGCTGGTGGGAGGTACAGATCCAACTCTAGCCTCTACCTTCCACTTGGGAAAAGAAAAATACCCAACTCCAGCCCACTCTATCCATCCCTTCCCTCTCAAAAGAAGGGGAAGAGGACTGAGAAGAACGCGCGCCTTCACAGTCCATGAGCAAAGACTCCTTAAAGCCTAAGACCTACCCAGAGACCACCCAACACTTCCCTTTCCCTCACGCATTTCCGTTATGAAACTGAAGTCCCAGCTATAGCAGTGTTGACCCCTAGAGGCTTGAGCTATGTGAAACAGGAGAGCTTTGTAGCCTTGGACTATAGATAGAAGCCTGAGAGGGGTTATACTGCTGAGTTGTCTAAATAGTTTAATTCCTAAACTTGAATTCCAATTGAAACAGCAACCGAGATCTGATAGTGAAGTTCAATGATGACTGGGCCAAGCTTGGTGGTACTACCTATGCTCAAGGCAGACTTGCTTGCTGCTTTAATATCTGCTGGGGCACTGAATAAATAAATAAATAGTTGTCAGTATTGGCAGGTAGGGGGATAAGAAGTGAAAGCTACTAAAATGACAATAGTTCACCCAAAGGAGAAATAGACTTAATCTCTACAACAATTTGTCCCATGATTTTTGGATGAAGATTTTGACATCACCTTCAGTGTTTCCCTTTTCTCAGCTATCTTCAGAATTGCTATCAGTCATTCTAAGATATAAATAAGATTAGTGTCTGGCAATACCAGCAATATTTATTGAGTAAATGAAGTTTTATCCCATGATTAAAACTTTCCCATGTTATTCTTAATAGTGCTGCCATCAATACAGACAAACAAATGTCTCTTTCACATACTAAATTCACATCTTTTGTGTACATTTTCAGTATTTGGATATCTGGATTATATGAGATTTCTATTTTCAGTTATTGAGGACAAGCCATATGCTTTTCATACATGTCAATTTAAAATTTTAAAAGGAATTCAAAATAAAACAAAACAACAAAAAAAACTTCCAGTGGCTTTGAGTCTAAATTCTTTAGCGTAATGTCTCATATGTCAATTTATCATGCAGTTAATTTTTTTTTTTTTATAAGAAGTTTTTGTTTATTTATTTATTTATTTTTGCAAGGTGAATGAATGTATCAATGAACGAACACAGTTCCCTCCAGGGCAAAGTGAATGAATGCATCAATGAATGGACACAGTCCATTCATAGAATTGAGGTCCAGGAAATTCACATGAAACTGACCTAGGCATAGGAAATGGGGGTTCCACATTTAGTCCCAAGTGCAAAATGAAGGAGACACAAGGCACAGGTATCTCCTTGGCAGTTGTCCAGCCTTTTTGGCTATTGGAGCCTCTGGTGGGGATTGGAGGTCCCCCTTCTTGCCAATCATCGAGCCCTCTGGCTCTTCAGCTGGCTGCCGCATTACCGACACCACCAAAGAGAAGGTGGCATGTCTGTAGCTTCGCTGAGCTGGCTAGGGTGCCAAATGTCCTGCATAATTCCTCCCTCTCCGAGTAGAAATCCTAACTGCTATTAGGGAAAAGGGTCGAAGACTCGATCTAACTGCTTCCTGCTGAATCGGGCAATGATAGAAGGGGGCAGTTAGGGTTTCTCCGGAGGGAGAGTGGTACAGGGGTTCATGGACTGGAACCATCTTGATTGCGTGTGGCTTGATGACATTTCTGGAAAACACAAATCTCATTAGTATAATCAGTAATAGGCAAAGGTAGAGCAGCATCAGGTCAGAAGCACTTATTCAGTGATGCTAAAAGAAAACCATATTAGGAATTTTTTTGCTGTTTCCTGAATAATAACTTCAAACTTTCTTTTGGCTCACAAGTGTAGGTGGTCTGTGGTTGGCTGTCTTCACTGTCTGCCTCCGTTGAAGATGGAAGGTTCCAGGATTTTACTCATGAATGATATATGCAGGAATCGACTCCTATAAATTCAACAGCTGTAGAAGAAGAGAAGATAACAGGAAAGGGGACTTCCCAAGTTGGGGTTAGGGAAGGTGAATTAGAGGGAAGAGTTTTGATCATGACTAGATCTCCAGGAGGGAAAAGTTCCTGTTCTAGTTAGTATGTCCCTCCCCTAAAAGGGGAGCAGCACTTTCAGGCATGATTAGGGAGGCATGAGATAACAGTAAGTCATTCCAATTGCAGCTTAAAGGCTTTGAGAAAAATTTGGTAACTGGCTCTCCAGACACCCCCTGTATAGTTATGGATTTGAGGGATAAATCACCAGGGCTAGAGAGAAGTACAGAAAAGGTTGCTCCAGTGTCCAAAGGAAATTTTATCTCCTGGTGCTCCACTATAAGGCTATCCTGGGGCTCTTGAGGGGTGATGGCTCCACAAGCTGGAGCCATGAGAATTTGCCCCAGACACCCTTAGTCCAGTTTGGGCTCTGATGGGGTCACTGTCCCAGGAGGACTTCACCTCTGGGGACAGGCCACCCTCCAGAGGTCACCCTTGCATTTTGGACAGGGGCCAGGTGGCTTGCCCAGCCAGTAGTGCTGCTGGCAGCAGTCTTTTCTGAAGTGGTCAGTCTGACCACATTGGAAGCACTTGTTTTTAGCTCCTCTGGTTACCCTGTGCCCCTGAAAGTTGCTCATTTGTTGGAGTGCCATTACTAGAGCTGTCATTCTTTTCTGGTCCTTTCTCTCTTTTTCCTCCTTTCTCTCCAGGTCTTGGTTATAAAAGACCATAGTGGCTGTTTTAAGAAGATTCTCCAGGTTATGGTCTGGGCCTAGAGCCAATTTCTGGGGTTTTCTTTGAATGTCTGGAGCTGCGTGAGTGATAGATTTGTCTTTTAAAATGACACTCTATGGAGTCAGGTGTCAATTGGGTGTGTTTTCTCATTGCCTCCCTCAGCCTCTTTTTTTTTTTTTTTAATATTAAATTATAGGTGTGTACACTAGTGCAATCAAGGGGCACAATGTGCTGGTTTCATATACAATCTGAAATATTTTCATCAAACTGCTCAACATAGCCCTCATGCTATTTTCTTAGTTATTATATGAAGACATTGTATTCTGCATTTAGTAAGTTCTGCCTGTACCCCCTCTAAGATACACCTTAGGCGTGGCCCCACCTATTACCCACTCTCCACCCCAACCTCCCTCTCCCCTCCCTTCTCATATTCTTGTGCTATAGTTGGATTATAGCCTTCATATGAAACCTTTAAATTAGCTTCATAGAAGGGCTGAGTACATTTTTTCTTCCATTCTTGAGATGCTTTGGTAAGAAGAATATGTTCCAGCTCCATCCATGTAAACATGAAAGAGGTAAAGTCTCCATCTTTTCTTAAGGCTGCATAATATTCCATGGTATACATGTACCACAGTTTATTAATCCATTCGTGGGTCAATGGGCACTTGGGCTTCTTCCACGACTTAGCAATTATGAATTGGACTGCAATAAACATTCTGATACACATATCTTTCTTGTGATGTGATTTTTGGTCTTCTGAGTATATATCTAGTAAAGGGATTATAAGATCAAATAGAAGATCTATTTTTAGATCTCTAAGTATTCTCCAAACATGCTTCCAAAAGGAATGTATTAGTGTGTATTCCCACCAGCAGTGTAGAAGTGTTCCCTTTTCTCCATATCCACGCCAACATCTCTGGTTTGGGGATTTTGTCATGTGGGCTAATCTTACTGGAGTTAGGTGATATCTCAGAGTAGTTTTGATTTGCATTCTCTGATGATTAAGGATGATGAACATTTTTTCATGTATCTGTAGGCCATGTGCCTGTCTTCTTTAGAGAAGTTTCTCTCCAAGTCCTTTGCCCACTCTGAGATGGGATCACTTGTTCTTTTCTTGCTAATACATTGAAGTTCTCTGTGTATTCTGATTATCAAACCTTTTTTGGAGGCATAACTTGCAAATATTTTCTCCCGTTCTGAGGGCTGTCTGCTTGCTGTACTTACTATGTTCTTAGGTGTACAGAAGATTTTTAGTTTGATCAGGTCCCAGTAGTGTATTTTTGATACTGCTTCAATTGCCTGAGGAGTCCTCATCATAAAATATTCACCCAAGCCAATTCCTTCAAGAGTTTTCCCTGCACTTTCTTCTAATATTTTTATGGTTTCATGTCTTAAGTTTAAATCTTTAATCCAGTGAGAGTCTACCTTAGTTAATGGTGAGAGGTGTGGGTCCTGTTGTAGTCTTCTTCAGGTCACCAGCAGTTCACCCAGCACCATTTGTTAAATAGGGAGTCTTTTCCCCCAGTGAATGTTTTTAATTGGCTTGTCAAATATCAAGTAACAGTAAGTAGCTGGATTCATCTCTTAGTTCTCTATTCTTGACTGTTTTTTCGGCTTGGTTATTGTTTGTATACATATAGGCTACAGTTTTATGGGTGTTGATTTTGTAGCCTGAGACATTGCTGTACTCCTTGATCACTTCTAAAGGTTTTGTAGTAGAATCCGTGGTGTTTTCCAGATATACAATCATGTCATCTGTGAAGAGTGAATGTTCGATCTCTTCTGACTCTATGTGGATACCATTGATCGTCTTTTCTTCCTTGATTGTAATGGCTAAAACTTTCATTACAACGTTGAAGAGCAATGGGGACAATGGGCAACCTTGCCTGGTTCCTGATCTAAGTGGAAATGACTTCAATTCAACTCCATTCAGTACAATATTGGCTGTGGGTTTGCTATAGATGGTCTCTATCAGTTAAGAAATGTCCCTTCTGTACCAATTTTTATCCCTAGGAAGGAACAAACAAAATAACTTTCAACCTAGGATCCTGTATCCAGCTAAATTCAGTTTCATTTATGATAGACAAATTAAATACTTTGACAACATTCACATGTTGAAGAAATTTGCCATAACCAAACCAGCTCTCCAGGATATCCTCAGACCTATCCTCCATTAATACCAGCACAATTCTCCACCACAAAGGTAAACTCACTTTGAAATTGTTGATCAAATTCCATATTCCATATTCCACAATGGAGAAAGAATTAAAAATGTCCATATTCTTTCCACAATGGGGAAAGAATTAAAAATGTCCACTGCTCTTTCCAAAAACTCAATACCCCAAATTCTACGAGACCTACCAATATTATCAATTAATGTGAATGGCTTAAATTGTCCTCCAAAGAGGCACAGGTTGGCTGACTGGATACAAAAACTCAGGCCAGATAGCTGCTGCATACAAGAATCTCATCTTACCTTAAAAGATAAATATAGGGGCGCGGGGCAAGATGGCAGCTGAGTAACAGCTTCCTTGTAACTGGGAACAGTGAGACTGGGGAGAGAGGACTTCAGGCATCTCTGGCAGGTGGGATCTGCCCAGAAATTTCCCTTTGGGGACACAGGGAGACAGCTGGTTTGGTTATGGCAAATTTCTTCAACATGTGAATGTTGTCAAAGTATTTAATTTGTCTATCATAAATGAAACTGAGTTTAGCTGGATACAGGATCTTAGGTTGAAAGTTATTTTGTTTTAGGGGATTAAAAGTTGATGACCACCCTCTTCTAGCTTGAAAGGTTTCAGCAGAGAGATGTGTAGTCATTCTAATATTCTTCCCCTTGTAGGTTATGGGTTGTTTTTTTTTTAAGTCTGGCTGCTTTCAGACTTTCTCCTTCATACTAACTTTATTGAGGTTAATTATAATGTGCCTGGGGGATGTCTTATTCAGGTTGAGTCATGCTGGGGTTCTGAAACTGTCTGCTATATGAATTTCAGAATCTCTTGGCAAATCTGGAAAGTTGTCTTTTGTAATCTCATGAAGAAGAGCATCTGTGCCTTGTGAAGCTACTTCATCACCTTCTGGGATCCCTACAAGGCGAATATTGGTTTTCTTCAAGTTATCCCAGAACTCCCTGAGAGAATGACCTATTTTTGCTTTCCACTTCTTTTCCTCTTTGAGCATTTGAGAGAGTTCAAAAGCTTTGTCTTTGATGTCGGAAATCCTTTCTTCTGCTTGCTCCATTCTGTTACTGAGGGATTTTACTGTATTTCTTATACCTTGGAAGGCTGCAACTTCTTTTCTCAGTGTGTCTGAATCTTTGGTGATTTTGTCTTTTAATTCATTAAATTCTTGAAACATCTTTTGAATTATTCCTAGAATTTCTACCTTCAACTTTACTTCCATTCTGCCAATCTTATTTGCCATCCAAATTCTAAATTTAATTTCTGACATCTCAGCCATCTGTTTGTGCGTGGGATTCTCTTGTCTTGCTGGTTTGCATTTCTTGGGAGAGTTGAACTGTTTTGATTATTCATGTTGTCAGAGTTTTTCTGCTGACTCTGCCCCATGATTGTTTTTCACTGTTTAGCTAGATGAGCAGGTAAGATGAAATTGGATTGGAGTCTTCTGAGGTTGTGGTTGACCAGCCCTTCACCAAAGAATTGGGACTGGTGACTGCAGCTTTTCCTCTACAATTTTGCAAAGGATCTGTATAGTACTACAGTCTGTGACTCCAGAGGCCTGCTTGGTGTAGTGGGGGTAGCTGGCTGTCTTGTATTCAGCTGACCTCTGTCCAATCCTAGTGAATCAATGACTCTGGGTTGCAGTCTCAGCTTTGAAGAAATACAAGCAACTAGGACATCCCATCCCCTGCAGGTAATACCTGGAAGAGGAAAATCAAACCTTCCCACCACAACAAAACCAGGGTATCACCTTGGAAGGTCCTTGAGTGATTTGTCCAGTTCAAGAGTTCCAAACCAATTGTTCTAAACAGCACCCACCCTATAGCTGGAGAGTTCAAAATGTCTCCAGCAACTAGATATTAGGAGTGTCCTGGTAGCTCAAGTGCGGCTATCATACCTCTGGTGCTCTGAGGAGTCAGAAAGGCCTTTCCAGTGGAAGGTTTGGAACAAGGGGGTTTATGCCTCTTTCCCCACCTTGCTCACCCTTCACCACTGGACTCTGTTAACCCCTATCTCTGGTAGCCCCACCAGCAGTCTCTGTTAACCCAGTCTCTGTGGCCCAGTTCTGTCCAATAAGCAAATGTGCAAGGGCTATGTGCCTGCCAGAGTCAAAGTAAGGTCACTACCTCCTCCTTCTGGTTACCACCCTCTGCCACTATCCAGTCAGGGAAGCTGTAGCCTGCCTGGCTCAGTTGCTTAATGGCGACTGGAGAAAGTTCCACCTGAGCTCAATCTAAACTGGTGGATATCCTGACAAGAGAATAATTTCTTCCTCAGCCACTGCACCTTTGTTGCTGCTGTCCTGTAGCTCTAATATCCCTATAGGGCAAGATATGGTTTCCTCTGGCAGACCACAGAGTTGGGGAGATGACTCTCGAAAACTAGACCCCAGCCAAATCACTCTATTAATGCTGATGTTGAGTGGGAGGTGTCTCCACTTGGGTTCGTGCACCTCAGCAGTTCCTGGGTCTCTACCCATAGTGCAGAGACCCAAGTCCATGCTTGCTTCTGAGAAACACTTTCTCAGGGCCAGGTCCTTCACCTTTCCCTCTATGTCTTTCTGTACTGTTACTGGATTCACAGAGACAGCACGCTGCACTGCCTCCATTTATGCAACGCCCAGTCCTAGCCAGGAAGTACAAACGTTCTGGTCTCTGCAGGCCAGGGGGGGGGAGGGTAGACTGGAAGTTCAAGGTGGCAAGGAAAATATTTGTTCAAACTTCCTGCCAGACAAGGGAATTACTGGGCTCACAGCAGGGGCTCTATGGAGAAGGAGTCCCAACTTCCAGCAATTCCCTCCGGTGGGATGAAGGAAGAAAGCCTTAGTTTATCACTCACTAGTAGAGATACCACAGCAAGCAAGCAACTCTCTTAGGGAAGAGGACAGGCACACGTCCTCTTTGGGATGAGATCCGCACCTGAAATTTGTTTCCTTGGAGTTGAAGCTTGCCTCAGCAGGGAAGATGTGCAATTAACTATCTCTTCTCTCAGGTCGGCTCCCCTCCTTTGGCTTTGTTGGGTTCTTTCTGGTGGTTATCTCTCCCTTTGGCTTTGTTGGTTTTTTTCTGGTGGTTATCTCTCCCTCTGGACTGGGGCATCTGTTGAAAGCTGGCCTCAGTCAGCCGTCGTCCCCCTGTCCCCCTTGATGTGAAGATTTTGGAGAGTTGTGCTAAACATCTATCCTGTCCACCTGTGAATAGGTTTTTGAAATTTAGTTGCTAATGAGTCCCAGACTTAACTGAAAGCTTGATTACCAGAGGCTGAATCTGCACTGTTCCTAATAGTGAATGGACTCAGTTGTCTAATGTAGAATCTAGAAGAGCCAATAGGATGTATACCTCTCTCCCTGAAGGTTGTCTGTAAAGTGTCTTTTTACAAGTACAGATTGCCTGCAGGAGCATAGCTAACGTAGGTTATTAAAAAACCTGCTTGAATGTTTGTTACTGCACCAGCATTACACCAGCACTTCTGCTGTTTGAAGTGAAATATCATTTCTTCTTTTAGAATAGGCTCTTGGAACTAAGCAGCCTCTTAGTTCTTTATAGGTATTTGTAGATGTGTGGGATGAGCATAGCTACCTTTGGATATTCAGCTGGTTGCTTCTTCTCACTGAGAGGATGTGTTTGCCACTGTACCAATATTTTACCAGCACTTATCCCATTTGGAATGAAATTTTGTTTCTTCTTACAAGAGGCTCCTGAAATCTAGATGCTAATGTGTTTCAAAGCTTCATTTGCAGACGCTCCATTTGTACTTTGTTCTTAACAGTGAAAGCAATCGGTTGCCAGTGTGCTATCCAGAACAGCCAATATTTATTTTAGTAAGCTAATGTCTCTCTCTATCTCTATCTCTTTCTCTCTCTTGGTGCTTGTTATGTGATCTTCACAGATATGTGTCAGTGGCTGAAAGGAGCATAGCCATCATAGACCATTCTTGTGCCTCCTGCTATGTTTGCCTGTGCATCAGCATTTCAGAAGCATGTATCCCATTTTGAATGAAATCCCACAACATCTTTTCTATGTAAGGATTCTGAGACCAAGTCACCAATGTACTTCCTGGACTTAAATGAAAGCCTCACTAACCAAAGTTGCAACTGCACTTTCTTTTTAATATAGAATGCAGTAAGTAGCCATTTTGCCATCTGGAGCACCAAATACTCCTTTCTATTTATCAATTCTCTCTCTCCACCTGGTGCCTATAATTTGATTCTTTATGGATATTTGTAGATGCATGGGACAAGCATAGCTATCACAGGCCATTCACCTGTCAGCTTGTTTCTCAGTGAGAAGATATGTTTGCCACTGCACAGGCTTTTCACCAATAATTTCTCACTTGGACTGAAATACCATTTCTCCTTCTTCAAGAGAAGGCTTCTGAACTAGCAGTGAATGTACTTGTCAAACGTAAATGAAAGTTTCATTCATGGAGTTGTGATCTGCATTTCTCCTTAATAGTGAATGCAGTCTGTTACCAATATGCTATCTTTATGAGCCAATACTTCTGTTTAAAACAAAAGTAAAAGACAGCACCAATGATTCCAGGGAGTGGGGACAGCACCAATGATGCCTGGGAATGAGGACAGTACTGAAGATGCCTGGGAGGGAGGACAACAAAGATGGTGCTTGGGAGTGGGGACAGCACCAATGATGCCTGGGCATGGGGACAGCACTGATTATGCCTGGGTGTGGGAACAACACCAGTGATGCCTGGGTGTGGGGAAAAACACCAATGATGCCTGAGAGTGGGGACAACACCAATGATGCCTGGGAGTGGGGACAGCACCAATGATGCCTGGGAGGGAGGACAACATTGATGGTACCTGGGAGTGGGGACAGCACCGACTGTGCCTGGGAGGGGTGAGGACAGCAGCAGTGATGCCTTGGACTGGGGACAGCACCCATGATGCCTGGGAGGGAGACAACACCTCACAGTGGAGACATCACTGATGATGCCCAGGAGGGAGGAAAGCACTGATGATGCCTGGGAGGGAGGACAACGATGCTGATTGCAGGAGTGGGGACAGCAGCGATGATGCCTGGGGGGAGGATAGCACTGATGATGCCTAGAAGCACTATTGATGCCTGGGAGTGAGGAAAACATTATTGATGCCTGCGAGTGGGGACAGCAAAACCTATTATGTCTGTGAGTGAAGACAGCACTGATGATTCCTGGGAGTAAGGACAATACCGATGATGCCTGGGAGTGGGTACAGCATTGATGGTGCCAGTGATAGAGGACAACACTGATGATGCCTGGGAGTGGGGACATTCCATATGAATCCTGGGAATGAGAACAGCACTGATGATGCCTGGGAGTGAGGACAGCACCATTGATGCCTGGGTTTGAGGACAGCTCCAATGATGTTTGGGAGTAAGGACAGTACCAATGATGCCTGGGAGAAGAGAAAAGAATGACGATGCCTGGGAGTTGGCACAGCACCCGTGATGACTGGGAGTAGGGATGGTGTCAATGATGCCTGGGAGGAAGGACACCACCAATGGTGGCTGGGAGTGGGGACAGCACTGATGGTGTCCGGGAGTAAGAACAACATTGATGATTCCTGTGAGTGTGGACTACACCACTGATGCCTGTGAGTGGCAACATCACCAATGATGCCTGAGAGTGTAGACACAACTGATGATGACTGCAAGAGGGGATAGCATCAATGATGCCTGATAGGTAGGACAATACTGTTGATGCCTGGGAGTGGGGACAGCACAAATTATGCCTGGAAGTGGGGACAACACTGATAATGCCGGGTAGTGAGTATAGCACTGATGATGCCTGATACCAGGGAGAGGGGACAGCATCAATGATGGCTGGGAGTACTGACAAAACCTATGATGCCTGGGAGTGGGGACAGCATCGATGATGCCTGGGAGTGAGGAAAACATTGATGATTCCTTTGAGTGGGGACAGCACTGACGATGCCTGGGAGTGGGGATAGAACTGATGACTACGAGTGGGGACAGCATTGATGATGCCTGGTAGGGAGGACAATACTGATGATGCCTGTGAGTGGGGACAGCACCGATGATGCCTGGGATTGGGGACAGCATTGATGATTCCTGGGAATCAGGACAACACTGATGATACACGGGAGTGAAGAAAACACTGACGATGCCTGGCAGTAAGGACAACACTGATGATACCTGGGAGTGAGGACAACACTGATGATGCCTGGGAGTGAGGAAAACACCAATGTTGCCTCAGAGTGCAGACAGCTCTGATGATACCACAGAGTGAGGACAACACCCATAATGTCTGGGAGTGGGGACAGCACTGATGATGCGTGACAGTTGGGACAGCACCAATGATGCTTAGGAGTGAGGAAAGCAGCAATGATGCCTGGGTGTGGGAATGGCAACAATGATTCCTGGGGGGATGACAACACTGATGACGCCTGGGAGTGGGGACAGCACTGATGATGCCTGGAGGAGGGGGCAGCACTGAGGATGTGTGGGAGAAGGGGCACCACTGACAATGCCTGGGTGTGGGGGGCAACACCTACCATGCCTGGGCATCGGGAGAGCACCAAATATACTTTGAAGGAGGGAGGGCAGACCAATAATGTCTGGGTGTGGAGACAGCCCCGATGATGCCTGGGCATGGGGACAGCCCTGATGTCTGGGAGTGGGGACAGCACTGATGATGCCTTGGACTTGGGATAGTACCACTGATACCTGGAAGTGAGGAGAGCACCAGTGATGCATGGGTGTGCAGACAGCACCTGTGATGCCTGGGAGTGGGGAGAATAGTAATAATGCCTGGGAGTGGGAACAGCACTGGTGATGCCTGAGAGTGACTGTAATACTGATGATGCCTGGGAGTTGACCTGGTCCGATGATGCTTGGGAGTTGGGACAGCACTGATGATGCCTGGGAAGGGGGAGAACACTGATGATGCCTGGGAGTAGGGACAGCACTGATGAACTCTGGGATAGAGGACAGTACCAATGATGCCTGGGAGTGGCAACAGAACAGATCATTCCTGGGAGCCAAGACAGTACCAATGATGCTTGGGAGTGGGACAGCACTGATGATGCCATCAAGGGAGGAAAACAATGATGATGGCAGAAGTGGGGAAAGCATTGATGATGCCTGTAAGTGGGGATGGCAATGACGATGCCTGGCGGAGGACAACACTGATGATGCCTGGGAGTGGGGACAGCACTGTTGATGCCTAGGAGTGAGGAAAACATTATTGATGCCTGGGAGTGGGGATAGCACATATAATGCCTGTGAGTGAGGACAGCACTGATGATTCCTGGGAGTAAGGACAGCAGTGATGATGCCTTTGGAGTAAGGACAACAGCTATGATGCCTGGGATTGGGGACAGCACAGAAGCTGATAGCACATATAATGCCTGTGAGTGAGGACATCACTGATGATGCCATTGGAGTAAGGACAACAGCGATGATGCCTGGGAGTGGGGACAGCATCGATGGTGCCAGGGATGGAGGACAACACTGATGATGTCTGGGAGTGGGGACAGCACTGATAATGGCTGGGAGTGGGAAAAGCACTGATGATACCTGGGAGTGGGTCTGTACCGATGATGCCTGGGTTTGGGGATAGCTCCAATGATGCCTGGAAGAAGCAAAAAGAACGATGATACCTGGGAGGGAGGAGAGCACTGATGATGCCTGGGGGTGTAAACAACACTGATAATGGCTGGGAGTGGGGACAGAGCAGATAATGCCTGGGAGTGAGGACAGCACCAATGATGGCTTAGCATGGGGACAGCACCATGTTCCCTGGGAGAGGGCACAGCAACAATGATGCTTGGGAGTGGGGACAGTGCTGAGGATGCCTGAGAGTGGGGACAGCACCGATGATGCCATGTAGTTGGATAGTACTGTTGATACCTGGGAATGAGGAGGGCACTAGTGATGCCTGGGTGTGGAGAACAGTACTGGTGATGCCTAGGAGTGGGGACAGCACCAGTGAAGCCTAGGAGTGGGGACAACACCGATGATGCCATGGAGAGGGGAAAGCACAAATGATGCCTGAGAGTGAGAGCAACACCAATGATGCCTGGGAGCGGGGATAGCACCAATGACGACTAGGAGTGAGGCCAACAGTGATGATGCCTGGGAGTGGGGCAGCCCTGATGATGCTTGTGAGTGGGGACAGCATTGGTGATGTCTGTGAGTGAGTACAGCATTGATAATGCCTGTGGTGGGGACAGCACTGATGATGCCTGTGAATGGGGACAGCACCGATGATGCCTGTGAGTGGGACAGCACCGACGATACCTGGGAGTGGGGATAGCACCGATGATGGCAGGAAGTGAGGACAGCACAGATGATGACCGGGAGTGGGGACAGCACTGACAATGCCCAGGAGTGAGGACAGCACTGCTCGTGGGGACTGATATGGTTATGCCTGAGATTGGGGATAGCATCAATGATGCTCTGGAAGAAGGACAATATCAATGATGCCTGGGAGTGGGGAAAGAACTGGTGATACCTGGGATTGAGGACAGCACTGATGATGCTTGGCAGTGACCACAACATTGATGATGCTTTGGAGTGTGGATAGCACTGATGATACCTGGGAGTGGGGACAGCACCGATGATGCCTGGGAATGGGGAAAACACCGATGATGCCTGGGAGTGTGGACACAACTGATAATACCTGGGAGTGGGGACCGTATTGATGATACCTGGGGAGTGGGGACAGCACTGATGATGCCTGGGAGTGAGGACAAGACCTGAGGATGCCTGGGAGTTAGGAAAAAACTGATGATGCCTGGGAGTGGGGAACAGCACTGACGATGCCTAGGAGTGAGGACAGCACCTGGATGCCTGCAAGCGGGTATAACATCCATAATGCCTGGGAGTGGAGACAACACCTATGAGCCCTCACAGTGGGGACATTGCCAATGATGCCTAGGAGAGAGGAAAGTGCAAATAATACTGATGATGCCTGGGAGTGGGGACAGCACCAATGAGGCATGGGGGTGAGGACAGCACAAGTGATGCCTGGGAGTGGGGATAGGACTGATGATGCCTAAGAATGAGGAAATCATTTGTGCCTACGTGTGAGGGCAACACCAGTGATGCCTGGGAGTGGGGAGAGCACTAATGTTTTCTAGGACCAAGGACAGAGTGGGGAGAGGACCGATGATGCCTGGGAGTGGGGACAACACAGATGATGCCTGGGAGTGGGGACAGCACTGATGATGCCTGGGAGTGGGGACAACACAGATGATGCCTGGGAGTGGGAACATCATCGATGACTCCTAGAGTGAGGACAATACTGATGATGACTGGGAGTGGGGACAGCACCGATGATGCCTGGGAGTGGGGATAGCACTGATGCCTGGGAATGTGGACAAGACTGATGATGACTGGAAGTGGGGAGAGTACATAGGATGCCTGGGAATGACATAAGAGCCATGATGCCTAGAAGTGGGGACCGCAATGATGATGCCGAAGCCAGGACAATAGCGATGACACCTGGAAATGAGGGTAGTACCGATGATGCCTGGGGGTGGGGACAGCACAGATGATGCCTAGTAGCGAGGACAATACACCAATGATGCCTGGGAGTAGGGACCCCACCGATGATGCCTGGGTGCGAGGACAACACTGCTGATGCCTGGGAGTAAGGACAGCACTGATGATGTCTGGGAGTGGGGACAGCACCAATGATGCCTGAGAGTGGGGACAGCACAGAGGATGCCTGAGAGTGGGGACACCACCCATGATGCATTGGACATGGGAAACACTGATGATGCCTGGGAGTGGGGATAGTACTGATGATGCATGGGAGTGGAGACACCATCCATGATGCCAAGAGGGAGGAAAGATTTTATGATGCCTGTGATTGGGGACAGCATCCATGATGCCTGAGAGGGAGAACAACAATGATGATGCTTGGGGTGGAGCCAACACTGATGATGGCTGGGACTTGGGACAGCTCAGATGTAGGCGGGGAGTGGGGCAGCACCAATTATGCCTTGGAGTTGGGACACCACCGATGATGCCTGGTAATGGGTCCAGCACCTAGGATTGCTGGGGACATCTAGGAGTGGGGACCTAGTAGTGGGTGAAACCTAGGAGTGGGGACAACTATGATGATGCCTGGGACTGAGGACAGCACTAATGATGCCTAGGAATGGGGACAGTATTGATGATGTTTGGGAGTGGGGGTTAGAACTGATAATGCCTGCAAGTGGGGACAGCATCAATGATGCCTGGGAGGGAGGACAAGAATAATACCAGGAGTGGAGACCACAGTTATGATGCCTGGAAGTGAAGATAGCATTGAAGATGCCTGGAAGTGAAGACAACACTGATGATGCCTGGGAGTGAGGACAACCGAGATGATCCCTGTGAGAGGAGCCAGAGCTGATGATGCCTGGAAGTGAGGACAACATAGATGATGCCTGGGAGTGGGGCCAGCATAAATGATGCTTGGACTGGGGACAACACCGATGATGCCTAGGAGTGGGGACAGCATTGATGATGTTTGGGAGTGGGATTAGAACTGATTATGCCTGCAAGTGGGGACAGCACTGATGATGCCTGGGAAGTAGGACAAGAATAATGATGCCTAGAGTGATGACAGCAGTGATGATGCCTTGGAGTGGGGACAGCATCGAAGATTCCTAAAAGTCAAGACAACACTGATGATACCTGGGAGTGGGAACAGCACTATTGATGCCTGGTAGTCAGGACAATATTGAGAATGCCTGGGAGTTGATGCACCGATGTTGTCTGGGAGTTGGGACATCACTGATATTGCCTGGGAATGGGGACAGTGCTGATGATGCCTGAGAGTGAGGACAACGCAGATGATTCCTGGGATGGTGGACAACACTGATGATGCCTGGGAGTGGGGACAGAAATGATGATGCCTGCAAGTGGGGACAGTTTTGATGATGCCTAGAATGGAGGACAGCACCAATGATGCCTGGGAGGGGGTACAGCACTGATGATGCCTGGGAATGTGGAAAAGATTGATGAGGCCTGGCAGTGGGGAGTGCACTGATGATGACTGAGAGTGACACAAGAGCGATGATGCCTAGGAGTGGGGACAGCAACAATGATGCTTGGAAGTGAGGACAACACTGATGATACCTAGAAGTGAGGGATAGCACCAATGATACCTGGGAGTGAGGACTGAACCTATGATGCCTGGGAGTGAGGGCAGCACCGATGATGCCTGGGAGTGGGGATGGCACTGATGATGCCTGTCAATGAGGACAGCACTGATGATGCCTGGGAGTGAGGACAACACTGATGATGCCTGGGAATGAGGGAATGATGATGCCTAGGAGTGAGGACAGCTCTGTTGATGCCTTGGAGTGAGGACAACACCCTAAATGCCTGGGAGGGGGGACAGAAACAGTGTTGCCTGTGATGGAGGACAACACTGATGATGCCTGGGAGTGGGGAAAGCACCAATGATGCCTGGGAGTGAAGAGGACACTGATGATGCCTGGGAGTGGGGACAGCCTCTATGAATCCTGGGAATGGTAACAACATTGATGATGCTGGGGTGTGGGGACACCGCCGATTATGCTTGGGATTGGGGAAAGCACCAATGTTGCCTGGCAGTGGGGACAGCAATGATGATACCTGGGAGTGGGGACACCACTGATGATACCTGGGGGGTGGGGACAGCACTGTTGATACCTGGGACAGCCTGATGATGCCTGGGATGAACAACATTATTGATGCCTGGAAGTCAGAAGATCACTGAAGCTGCCTCAGAGTGCGGAGTGCAATGATGATATCTGGGAGTGAGGACAGCACCAATGATTCCTGGGAGTGGGGACCACACAGATGATGCCTGGGAGTGGGGACAGTACCAATTATGCCTGGGATTTGGGAAAACACCAATGAAGCTTGGGAGTGGGGACAGAATCAATTATGCCTGGGAGGGAGGACAACAATGATGATACCTGGAGTGGGGACATCACCGATGATGCATGGGAGTGGAGACAGCAATGATGATGTCTGGGAGGAAAGACAACACGGATGATGCCTGGGAATGAGGACAATATTAATGATGCCTGGGAGTGGAGACAGCACACATGATGCCTGGGGGTGGGGACAGCACTGATGATGCCTCAGGGTGAGGAAAACACTGATGAATCCTGAGAGTGAGGACAGCACCAATGATGCTGAGGAATGGAGACAGCACTGAAGATGCCTGGGAGTGGGTACAACATGGATGGAGCTTGGGATGGAGGACAACACTGATGAATACTGGGAGCAAGAACAGCCCCTATGAATCCTGGGAATGAGGACCGCACTGCTGATGCCTGGGAGTGGGGATAGCACTGATGATGCCTGAGTGTGAGATCTACATTGATGATGTTTGGGATTGGGGACAGCACCGATGATGCCTGGGAGTGGAGACAGCACTGATGATACCTGGGAGTGACTACAACACTGAGGATACCTAGGAATGGGGACATCACTGATGATGCCTGGGAGTGAGGACATCACCCATGATGCACTGGAGATGGGAAAGCACTGATGATGCCTGGGAGTGGAGACATCACCCATGATGCCTGGGAGTGGGGAAAGATCTTATGATGCCTGCAATTGGGAGCAGCATCTATTATGCCTGGGAGGGAAGACAACAATGATGATGCTTGGGAGTGGAGCCAACACCGCTGATGCCTGGGAGTATGGACAGTACTGATAATGCCTGGGAGTGGGGAAAGCACTGCTGATACCAGGGAGGAAGGAAATCAATGATGGTGCCTGGAGTTGGGATAGCACTGATGATGCCCGGGAGTGGGACAGCAACGATGATGCCTGGGAGGGAGGACAATACTGATGATGCCGTGGGGGGGCAGCAGTGTTGATGCCTGGGAGTGGGGACAGAACTGATGATGACTGTGAGTGGGGACAGCTCAGATGTAGGCTGGGTGTGGAGCAGCACCAATTATGACTGGGAGTTGGGACACCACTGATGATGTCTGGTAGTGGGTACAGCACTGATGATACCTAGGAGTGGGGACAACTATGATGATGCCCGGAAACGGGGACAGAACCGATGATGGCTGGGAGTGTGGACAATACTGATGATGCCTGGGAGTGAGGACAACAGAGATATGCCTAGGACTGGAGCCAGCACTGATGATGCCTAAGAAGGAGAACAACACTGTTGATGCCAGGGTGTGAGGACAACGATGCCTGGGAGTGGAGAGAGCACCAATTATGCCTGGGAGTGGGGAGAGCACCAATTATTTCTGGGATTAAGGAAAGCACTGATGATGCCTGGAGTGGGCAAAGCAGCGATGATGCCTGGGAGTAGGGGCAGCACCATTGACGCCTGGGAGTGAGTACGGCACCGACAATATCTGAGGTTGGGGACAGCACTAGTGATGCATCAGATTGTGAAGAGCATTACTGATGCCTGGGAGGGAGGAAAGCACCGATGATGCCTGGATGAGGGACAGCACTGATGATGTGTGGGAGTGGGGACAACACAGATGATGCCTGGGAGTGAGGAAAGGACTGATGATGCCTGAGCATGGGAACAGCACCAATGATGTCAGGAGGTGGGGACAGCACCATTGATACTTGGGAGTGGGGACAGCATTGACGATGCCTTGTAGTGGGGACTACACTGATGATACTTGGGAGTGTGAACATCACTGATGCTGCCTGGGAGTCGGGATAGAACTATGATGCCTGTGAGTGGGACAGCATTGATGATGCCTGGGAGGGAGGACCCCAATTTTTTTTGTGTGTGGAGACAGAGTCTCACTCTATTGCACTCGGTGGAGTATTGTGGAGTCACAGCTCACAGCAACCTCCAGCTCTTGGGCTCAAGTGATTCTTTTGCCTCAGCCTCCCAAGTAGCTGGGACCCCAGGCGCCTGCCACAATGCCCAGCTAATTTTTGGTGCAGTTCGGGTGGGGCCAGGTTTGAACCCGCAGCCCTCCGTATATGGGGTTGGTGCCCTACTTGCTGAGCCACAGGTGTCGCCCAATTTTGACCCCTGGGATTGGGGACAGCACTGATGATACCTGGTGGTGGGGACAGCATCGATGATGCCTGGGAGGGAGGACAAAACTGATGATGCCTGGGAGTGGGAACAGCACTGATGATGCCTCTGAGTGGGAATATCATCGATGATGCCTGGGAGTGAAGACAACACTGATGATGCCTGGGAGTGAGGACAGTTTCATGACCCCTGGGAGTAAGGACAGCACCGATGATGCCTGGGAATGAGAACAGAATTGATGATGCCTGTTAGTTGAGACATCATTGATGATGCCTGGTAGGGACGACAACACTGATGATGCCTGGGAGCAAGGACTGTAGTGATAATACCTGGGAGTGAGGACAACACTGATGATGCCTGGGGTTGGGGATTGCCTTTTAAGCTAGAAGAGAATGGTCATCAACTTTTAATCTCCTAAAACAAAATAACTTTCAATCTAGGATCCTGTATCCAGCCAGACTGAGTTCCATTTATGATGGAGAAATTAAATACTTATCGACATCCACATGTTGAAGAAATTT
>CAUYON010007586.1:0-11083 GCA_963573935.1 Arctocebus calabarensis
GCCCGGCCTCGGCCGAACTGCAAAACAAAAAAATAGCCGGGCGCTGTGGCGGGCGCCTGTAGTCCCAGCTACTCCGGAGGCTGAGGCAAGAGAATCGCTTAAGCCCAAGAGCTGGAGGTTGCTGTGAGCAGTGTGACGCCATGGCACTCTACCCAGGGCAATAAAGTGAGACTCTGTCTCTACAAAAAAAAAAAAAAAAATTATTTTATTGTGGTAAGAATGCTTAACATGAGATCTACCCTATTAAATGTTTAAGTGTATAATTATTGTTGACTATATGTGCAATGTTGTAAGACAGATCTCTAGAACTTACCTTGCTTAAGTAAAACTTTATGCCAATTGATTGGTAACTCCCCATTTCCCCCTGTCTCCATCCTCTGGCAATCACCATTACATTCTTTGGTTCTATGGCTATTTTAGATACCTCATATAAGTGGAATCAGGCAACAGGTATCTTTTTGTGACTGGTTTGTTTCATGTAGCATGTCAGAAGATTCATCCATATTGTCGCATGTTACAGAATTTCTTTCCTTTTAGAGGCTGAATAGTATTCAATTGCCAATATGTATCACATTTTCTTTATCCATTCATCTGCTGAGAACACTTAGATTATTTCACATGCAAATTACATATATATTTGCCTAAATGTAGTTTAGTTTTAAAACACTGTTTAAAATGAACATGAAACAATTATTAATATTATAGAGAGATAAGAGAAAAATGAAAATAAATTTTATATTTTATAAAGATTAATTAAGGTGAACATATTAGCAGTAGAACTGGAAAATCCTTAAAATTCTAGCTAAATAAAAGCAGTAAACTGTATTTTCAAGCAAATACAGAAGCAAAACTCATTAGCTCTTTTAAAAATACACACATTTGGCTTGGCACCTATGGCTCAGCGGGCTAAGGTGTCAGCCACGTACACCTGAGCTGGCAGGTTCAAATCCAGCCCGGGCCCGCCAAACAACAATGACGGCTGCAACCAAAAAATGGCCGGGAGTTGTGGCGGGCGCCTGTGGTCCCAGCTACTTGGGAGGCAGAGGCCAGAGACTCGCTTGAGCCCAGGAATTGGAGGTTGCTGTGAGCTGTGATGCAACAGCACTCTATCCAGGGTGACAGCTTGAGACTCTGTCTCAAAAAAAATAAATAAATACAATTAAAATTAAAATACACACATTTATGGGTGGCGCCTGTGGCTCAAAGGAGTAGGGCGCCGGCCCCTTATGCCGGAGGTGGTGGGTTCAAACCCAACCCAGACCAAAAAACTGCAAAAATAAAAAATAAAAATAAAAGTACACACATTTCATGCTGGCAAATAATATTTTTGAAAAAAAACCTGTGCATTCGTTGCTTATTTTCTTCCAACAAATTCCTAGAAGTAAAATTGGTGGTTCAAGTGTGCAAAAGCAATTGTGCTAGTAATGTATCATTCCTGGTATCCTGTGGCTCAGGATCTTGTGCTTGGGACAAACCATAAATGATAAAATTTCAACACAAAAATAAAAACCCTGTACAACTACTGGATTTATATATATAAGTTTTGTAAATAAAAAATAATTAGTTTAAATTTCCTAGGCTTAGACTTGATTTCTTAACAGTAGAGCATATACTCAAAGGTTAGAAAATGACTCCAACTAAATATTCCTGATGTGACCAGGCGCAGTGGCTCACACCTGTAATCCTAACATGCTGGGAGGCTGACACAGGTGGATTTGGATTGCCTGAGCTCAGGCATTAGAGACCAGCTGGAGCAAATGAGAGACCCATCTCTAAAAAGTAGCTGGTGTTGTGGTGGGTGCCTATAGTCTCAGTTACCAAGGCTGACAAAATGAGACTATCTCAAAAATAAATATTCATGATGTTACAGTGCTTTATTGAGAGGATAAGCATTAAAAAAAAGTACTTAATATGATGCTTTGGAGTTAACAGAAAGTATAATACAGAAATGTAAATTAGTGGAACTTAATCATAATTACATGCCATGTAAACTTACCTAACAATTATTTTTCTGTTTCTTATCTGACCTTTTTTTTGAGAGAGAGATTCTCACTTTGTTGTCCTCGGTAGAGTGCTCTGACATCACAGCTCACAGCAACCTCCAACTCCTTAGCTTAGTCAATTTGCTTGCCTCAGCCTCCCGAGCAGCTGGGACTACACGCACACGCCACAACGCCTGGCTATTTTTTTCTTGCAGTTTTGCCAGGACCAGGTTTGAACCTGCCACCCTCGGTATATGGGGCTGGCGCCCTACTCACTGAGCCAGAAGCGCCACCCTTATCTGACTTCTTTTAATAAATAAGACTTTATTATTAAAATAAAAAAAATTATGGTCAAATGGTAGGTACTTGTTATTTTTACATTACATTAATTTGTTCGCTCATTTGTTCCATTGTTTATTTCCTTTCTCCTCTTTTGTCTGTCTTATTCTTCACTGTGTTCTCAGCATCCATATAGTGCCACAGGTATGAGTATTCAATAAATATTTATTGGAAGAACACTATACCCAGATTGTGCTAAAGAAAATGTGTACTATATACACCTCTATACACTAAATTAGAGTGTCACTATCCCCCATACTTTGAGATTAGACTTTTAAAAGTATTTAAAAGCATTTTCCTATTAGAAAGGCAGAAAACACTTTTTCATATATTTATTGGCCATGTTTATTTCTTATTTTATGAATTGCTAGCTTATATTCCTATTTTTCTATTGATTTGCTTATATTTCTTATTTATTTGTAATATTGTATACTAAGGGTAATGTTACTTAAGTTGCAATTTTTATTTTTTTAACTTTGTTTGTGGTATTTTATATTGTATAAAAAATTTCAAATTTTATACAGGCAAATATATGTTTTTTCCTTCCGATAACTTCTGATATTTACATCAGTCTTACATCCCAAAGATAATCCAGCCCAGGTGCAGTAGCTCACATCTGTAATCCTAGTGCTTTGGGAGATAAGGTGGGAGGATCACTTTGAGACCAGGAGTTTAAGACCAGCCTGGGCAACATAGTGATACCTGTCTCAAAAAAAAAAAAAAAAAAAGGATAATATGCCATGTTTTCATGGTTTTATAAAAAGATTACATGTTAAATTCTAGGTTTAAATCCCTATTTTCCTTTTTAGTTACATTTAATCATTATTAGATATAAAATTCTATTGGAGATTGCTTCATGAGAAATAATTATTTTCAATCTACATAAACATGTATATAGAGGCATATACAGGTGGACTATATGTGGAGTAACATATTATTCCGTTTTTTTTTTTGAGACAGAGTCTCACTCTATTATCCTGGGTAGATTGCCTTGCATCATAGTTCACAGCAACCTGAAACTCTGAGGCTTGAGGAGTTCTCTTGCCTCAGCCTCCTGAGTAGCTGGGACTACAGGTGCCAACCACCAAGCCCAGCTAGTTGCTAGTTTTTTCTAGTTTTAGTAGAGACAGGGTCTTGCTCTTGCTTGGGCTGGTCTTGAACTCCTGAGCTCAGGCAATCTACTTTCTTCAACCTCCCAGAGTGCTAGGATTATTGGTGTAAGCCACCATCCTGGTGTGCATTACTCAATTTTAAACCCTTTCGTGTGTTTAATTTCTAATTGCTTAGTGGAAATATTGTACCTAAAATGCTAGTATATTAAGGTTTATTAACGTATAGTATTTTTAAACTGTTGGCATGCAGTCTTTTTTTTAAGGAGCTAATTTTAAGTATTTATTTATTTATAGCTGGAAGAAAACACGGCAAATCTGCTATTTGGCCAAATTAGGAATTTATGTCATTAAGGTTCTAAAAAAGGAGCCACTCACCTATAAGAATGTGTACACATGAAGATGGCCAAATGCCTTTAAAAAAAACCCCAAACACTATTTTTTGGCATCCGTTTTGGATCCAAATAATTTTCTTCTAAACAAAAGAATAGTTATTTGGGTGTTGATGAACTATTCTGTATATTATTTTCTTCCAGGGGGTTAAAAACATTTCAGAATAACCCAATGGCAATAATTTTATTGTTTTATGGACTATTTAAAAATATATAGCTGATTATAAAAAATAAAAATAAAATCAGAGCAAAAAATGAAATCCCTGAATACACCATTCTCCAACACAGATATTAGTTTGGAATAAATATTTCCAGATTATTCAATGCATCAATAATTATAAATTTCATTGAATCTAAGATGTTATCAATTGTAAGACACATTCTTACTTTATGTATTTATTTTGAGATAGTGTCTCACTTTGTCATCTTCAGTAGAGTGCTGTGGCATCACAGCTCAAAACAACCTCAAACACTGAGGCTTAAGCGATTCTCTTACCTCGGCCTCCCAACTACCTGGGACTATAGGTGCTTACCACAACACCCAGCTATTTTTTTAGAGACAAGGTCTTGCTCTAGTTCAGGCTAGTCTCGAATTCCTGAGTTCAGGCAATCCACCCACCTCGGTCTCCCAAAGTGCTAAGATGACAGGTGTGAGCCACTGTGGCTGGCCTGACACATTTAAACTTTACAAATGTGAAAAAACATTCATCTTAAATTTGATGTGTCATGAACAGAATCATGTTATATATTTTTCCCATTACTTTTCACATGAGATGTGAATATTTTCTCATCTGAACATTACTTTTAAGTATTAAATAATACTTAATATTGAATAATAATCTAGTTATTTAAATTATTTGTAATTTTGGATAATAAAAACAATGATTTATTACACTTTTAAATATATGCCTCTGTATAATAGTGTTCTTTCTTTCTTTTTTTTTTTTTTTTGCCAGAGCTGGGTTTGAACCCACCACCTCCAGTATATAGGGCCAGTGCCCTACTCCTTTGAGCCATAGGCACCACCCAATAGTGTTATTTCTTTAGGATAAATTCTTAAATGAAATTAATGGATTAGGGAGAATGTATATCATGATGCACATTGATTGCCCTACAAAAATCTTGCAGCAGTTCGCTCTGCAACCAATAAATACTGATGTTCTACAATCTACATTCTTTTTACTTATGCTAAAGACATCAGCCTTTTGTGTTTTTCTTACCTAAGAGGCAAAACAGATAACTCACTGTTCTTTTAATTCTTGTTTCTGTGACTTTTACAGTGGTACATCTTGTCACATGCTTATCGATCATTTTTATTTCTTCCTATATGAATTATGTAGTCTTAGCCTTTGCCCAATTTTCTTGAGTTTTAAAGGGTCCATTTTGCAACATCAAAAAGATGTTGACCTTTTACTTTGTTTTCTTTTGTTTGACATTTAAAAAATGTTTTTTAATAGTTTCTTCTTTTGTACAGAATAGTTAGGTTCTCGTGGAGTCAAACCTTTTTCTTTGTGATGTTTGACCTTGGTGTTACACTTTGATCTCCCTACCCAAGATTACAAAGTATTCCCCAGTAAGAGAAAGGAGAATTAAACTTACTAAAGACTAAAACTTAGAATCACACTGTGTTTAGATAGTCACCATTTCTGTTTCAAAACAGAATCTGATAGGCTTTGTTTGTGTTGGTAGACCTGACAATCAGCTCCAGTTAGGTGAAGTATAGTTGCAAGCAGAGGGCCCAAATTGAAGAGGGGCAACAATCACACTGGTTTTGTTTAATTAATATGGCTGACACTTCTGTTTTAGCTATTAGAAATGGGAGTTTGTGAATTCAGTCACATGAGAAAATAATATTTGGAGAGTGTCTTAGTTTATTCAGGCTGTCTTAGTTCATAGAACGGGTAGCTTAAAAACAACATAAATTTATTTCTCACAGTTCTGGAGGCTGAAAAGTCCAAGATCAGGATGCCAGCAGATTAGGTATCTAGAGATGGCCTGCTTCCTAGTTCATAGATGATGATGTTTTTGCTGTGTCCTCATATGACAGAAGAGATGATCTAATCACATCCTCTAAAAGCCCCCACCTCCAAATACCCTCATACTGCCCTCTTACTGGGTATTCAGCTTCAACATACAGCTTTTACAGGGGGATGCATACATGCAGAGAGATTGATAGATTAATAGATAATAAAAATTTTAAAATTCTTTTGTATAATTTACAGTCTTTTCAAAGACAATCTTAATTAAGTTAAGAGAATATGTATAGGTGTGAACATATCTCATAATCAAATATAATTTCAATTGGAGCTTATAGTTAATTTTCACAGTATTTTAATTCAAATGGATAGCTAAATTTGCCTATAACTTTTAAGCTGGATAATATTATGATCCACACTTCTGATCTCCTAGCTGATCTCTGCAGTTGATGTATTTAGCAGTCTCACAGTTAGTTTGTGGTTGTCACAATGAGATTACACTCTTCTCAATTACTAGGTACTGGAGGTGTCTTTATTTCTTGGTGATCTGAATTTTCACTTCAAAGACTGGAACCTGTTGGAGAAGGAAAAAGTGAGGCATTAATCATATTCCAACTAGACCCTCTTTTTTCCTGAGCACTTTGAAACATTTCATTGGTAATCAGAATCTTATTTGGTTTTCTTTCCTGAGACCAACTTGTACCATGGATGATACATAGTATTATTAAACATCATGGAAAAATTGCTATTCCAGGAGGTTACAGGCCAATGCTATATCCTCTTTATTATTTCATGTTCCTCCTACATATATATATATATTTTTTTGTAGAGACAGAGTCTCACTTTATCACCCTGGGTAGAGTGCCGTGGCGTCACACTGCTCACAGCAACCTCCAGCTCTTGGGCTTAAGCGATTCTCTTGCCTCAGCCTCCCTAGTAGCTGGGACTACAGGCGCCCACCGCAGCGCCCAGCTATTTTTTTGTTTTGCAGTTTGGCCGAGGCTGGGCTTGAACCCGCCACCTTCGGTATATGGGGCCAGCGCCCTACTCGCTGAGCCACAGGAGCCGCCCAACTAAGTTATTTTTAATAAGCCAGTCATGATCCTTCAAAGCAATCCGTAATTGTTAAATTGGTAAAAGCCTGAATCTACCAAAACTTTTCCTTTTATTTCAAGTCAGGATTTTAAAGTCAACCTATAGGCCAGTCACAGTGGCTCACGCCTACAATCCTAGCACACTGGGAGGCCAAGGCAGGTGAATTGCTTGAGCTCAGGAGTTTGAGACCAGCCTGAGCAAAAGCGAGACCCTCATCTCTACTAAAAATAGAAAAACTGAAGCAAGAGGACCGTTTGAGCCTAAGAGTTGGAGGTTGCTGTGAGCTAAGATGACACCACAGAACTATACCCAGGGGGAAAGCTTGAGACTCTGTCTCAAAAAAATAAATAAAGTAAAGCTATAAACACTTTGAACTTTGTCCATATACCAAATACTCTGGCCAAAACCAACATGGACCACACATGGCAGAAAATAAAATTAGAACTCTATCTAATGTAAGAGATTAATTGCACAAGCTGCCCTGTACCCCTGGGCCTTTAGCAAGTCATTCATACATAAGTAATAGCAGATATAAAAGGCCTGTGGAAATGGAGGCAGAAGTTAAAACCTTCTCAAACATAATTAACTCTAAATTAGCTGAGGGAACTCTTGGAATAAATTGCACTAGTTTTTTTTTGGACTCTAGTTGTAAAGCAAGCTTCCTAAGAAAACAATTAAGAAAATTAGGCTCTACTACAGACCAAAAGAGAACATAGTCGCTTAGAAACAGAATTACACCCTTAATCTATCCATGACATATGTTCCCAAACTCAGAAGCTCAGCAGTCAAAATACACTCTCTCAGGAAAACCTCATTTAAACTGAGTAAGAACACTGCTCAATCATAAGCTTAATTAACTCAAAAATGAGTGAGCATATAATAGTGATAGCATGAAATAGAAATGCCTCCTAACTCTGTTACTATAAATTTTAAATTAAATCTGGTTTAGTATTAACAAAAATACACTCCCCTCTCCCAAAGTTATGGGACTTGGCATTACAGGAACATTCTGGATGGAGTGCTATAATGTTCTATTTCTTGATCTAGAGGAGAAGTATGAAAATGCATGAAGTTATATATTCATAAAGGTACACTCTTGTCTATGTACCTTATGCTTCTATCCCCCTACCCAATTATTGAAAAACTGAGAAGGGAGGAAGGAATCTATCTGTCCCAGCACCAACTATCGGCAGTGGGGTCCTTTCCAGGCTTGAGGAGCTCTTCTGAGCAGCTCAGGCCCTTGGTTAGGAAGCCAGGCTGAGATCCTTGCCTACCATCCCTAACTTCCTTCCTGACTGGTCTGATTAACTAAGAGACCAAGGTAAGGTTACAGTAACCAGCTGTATGTGTGAGCTGAGGAGTAAGACCACTGCTACTGTGAGTAAAGAACAGAAACACTCATGCCATGGCAGAGGTGATGGCCTATGCTCAGGCAGTCACTTAAAGACTGGAAAGATCTTTACACCATCCCAACAAGCCAGTACGAGGAACGGATCCCAGACACATACCACTGATCTCCATCTCACTCTTCTTCATTAATGACTATATGTATTAATATGTCAATGACTATATCATCTATATAATTGCATAATTGCACAGATTTCCTGTCCACTGTAGCCAACTTTTCTCACAATAATTTAGCTATGAGACTGTAAGGCGAAGCTCCATATATACCATGGCCAAGTAGTTGCTTGGGTCATAAATCAAGTTACAATTTCCAGGACATAAGTGAGGCAATTTGGCTATGTTTATTTCATAGTGACCCTTTTGTGTTCCTGATTTGTCATGGCTTTCCTTCTCAAGTACTTTTTAAAAATCAATTTTATTGTTATTAATTTAGTTAAGTATAATAATGGTTTTAGGGTCTCATAAAAAAAATAAAGTCTAGTTTGGGGGCGGCGTCTGTGGCTCAAAGGAGTAGGACGCCAACCCCATATGCCAGAGGTGGTGGGTTCAAATCCAGCCCCAGCCAAAACTGCAAAAAAAAAAATAAGTCTAGTTTTTGAGATGCATACTGAAGTATGTAAAGGTAAAAGGACATGATATCTGGGTCAGGCATGGAGACTCATGCCTGTAATCCCAACACTCGGAAGGCTGAGGCAGGCAGATTTCCTGGCTCACAAGTTCAAGACCAGCCTGAGCAAGAGCAAGACCTTGTCTCTAAACATAGCTGGGCATTGTGGTGGTTGCCTGTAGTCCCAGCTACTCAGAAGACTGAGGCAAGAGAATCACACAAGTCCAAGAGTTTGAGGCTGCTGTGAGCTATGACACCATGGCACTCTACCGAGGGCAACAAACAAAAAAAAAGGACACGCTATTTGGGATTAGCTTTAAAATACTTACATAAACATAATGTACATAAAAGCACATACGTTAAGATGAAACTTATGTCCCTAATTGCTCATTATTGTTCTCTATCTACAAGGTGTATATATTGACTCTATAATTAATTTTTTAATTAAGAAGAAAATACTTCCACAAAGGAAAACCAGGAAAAGAAAAGGATTAAAAAAAAAGTAGCAGCACTCTGGGAGGCCATGGTGGATAGATTGCTGAGCTCAAGAGTTCAAGACCAAGAGCAAGAGCGAGACCCTGCCTCTACAAGAAAAATAGCTAGGCGTTCTATTAGGCACCTGTAGTCCCAGCTACTCTGGAAGCTGAGACAAGAGGCTCCCTTGAGCCCAAGAGTTTGAGGTTGCTGTTGAGCTATGATGGCATAGTACTCTACCCAAAATGACAAAGTGAGACTCTGTCTTAGAAAAAAAAAAAAAAAAAGTAGCAAATTCTTTATAATTGTTGAATTTGGGTGATGGGTAAAAAGAGAGTCATTGTACTATTCTCTCTACTTTTAAAAATGAATACTATGGCTCGGCGCCTGTGGCTCAATGGGCTAAGGGTTCCTGAGCTGGCGGGTTCGAATCCAGCCTGGGCCCACCAAACAACAATGACAGCTGCAACCAAAAAATGGCCAGGCGTTGTTGCAGGCGCCTGTGGTCCCAGCTACTTGGGAGGCAGAAACAAGAGACTCACTTGAGGCCAGGAATTGGAGGTTCCTGTGAGCTGTGATGCCACAGCACTCTATGCAGGGTGACAGCTTGAGGCTCTGTCTCAAAAAAAAAAAGAATACTATGCTGAAAATTACACTCAAGATCCTATCACCATGTTGTCTCAAACAGAAAAAAAAGAGAGAAAAATACACTTAAGAAATTTGTTGGAAAAGTCAACTAAGCTGGGAATTAATTTCCTCATCTAAATAAAACATTCATTCATTCATTCAGTTAATCAATACAGAAAGTATGACAGGCACCAGACCAGACACTGAGATACAAGGAAAAGGAGGGAAAAAGGTGAACTAACTTTGTGGTATCAGTGTGGCTACATATCAGAATTATCTGTAGAATCTTTATTTATTTATTATTTATTTATTTGAGACAGAGTCTTTCTTTGTTGCCTTTGGTAGAGTGCTGTGGTGTCATAGCTCACAGCAACCTCAAACTCTTGGGCTCAAGCGATTCTCTTGCCTCAGCCTCCCTAGTAGTTGGGATTTTAAGTGCCTGCCACAACACCCGGCTTATGGAATCTTAAAAAAAAAAAAAAAAAAAAGATGCCAGGGCCCAACCACAGATCTACTAAACTAAAATGTCAACTACATTTTTAAAAAATATATATAAATGGGTGAAAAACTATAAGGAAATATACATGTTAGGACTTTTATGGGTAATAGTATTTCACACGGCTGATTTTTAATTTTCTTATTTATACTTCTGCAGTGCCAAATTTGTCAAAAGCATATGTATTATTTTATGTTGGGAAAAATGTAAGATGCTATTTTTGTAACTATAATGAGATACTGTTGCACACCCATAAGAATAACAATACTGACAGAAAGCATAGGAAAAACACTGGAAGATATCGGCCTAGGGAAAGACTTCATGAAGAAGACTGCCGTGGCAATTGCAACAACAACAAAAATAAACAAATGGGACTTAATTAAACTCAGAAGTTTCTGTACTGCTAAGGAGACAACAACCAAAGCAAATAGACATCTTACCCAATGGGAAAGGATATTTGCATCTTTTGAATCAGACAAAGGCTTGATATCCAGGATCTATAGAGAACTCAAATTAATCCACATGAAGAAAGCCAACAATCCCATAAATCAATGGGCAAGAGACATGAATAGAACCTTC
>CAUYON010007587.1:0-10869 GCA_963573935.1 Arctocebus calabarensis
CTTCCATCCAGGTTAATACAAAGGCTGTAAAGTCTCCATTTTTTTTAATGGCTGAATAGTATTCCATAGTGTACATATACCATAGCTTGTTAATCCATTCCTGGATTGGTGGGCATTTAGGTTGTTTCCACATTTTGGCAATTGTAAATTGAGCTGCAATAAACAGTCTAGTGTAAGTGTCCTTATGATACAAGGATTTTCTAAATTTTTGTAGTGGAGACAGGATCTCCCTGTCACTCAGGTTGGTCTTGAACTCCTGAGCTTAAGTAATCCACCTGCCCCAGCCTCCCAGAGTACTGGGATTACAGGCCTGAGCCACCGCACCCAGCCTGTGTTGGCCTTTTAGGTGGAACCAATGGACACCAAATTTAGGGGAGTTTGAAAGACAGAGCATTAGAGGCAGAGAGAAAGCTGCTACAGAAACCATGCATAGGCTTGGTGCCTGTGCACAGTAGTTATGTCTCCAGCTACATACACCAAGGCTGGAGGGTTTGAACCCAGCCCGGACCAGCTAAACAACAATGACAGAATTGTTGTTTAATGACAAAAAATAGCCAGGCGTGTGGCGGGCGCCTGTAGTCCCAGCTACTTGGGAGGCTAAGACAAGAGAATTGTTTAAGCCCAAGAGTTTGAGGTTGCTGTGAGCTGTGACTTCATGACATTCTACAGAGAGAGAAACAGTGAGACTCTGTCTCAAAAAAAAAAAAAAAAAAAGAAACAGAAACACAAGAAACCAGGCCTACAGTAATGGAGAAGTCATGGAGACCTGCGTTAGGACAAGGTTGACAGGAAGGGAGGAAGTGATGAAGGAGGTGAAATTGGCAGACCTGGCAACAGTAAGTGTGAGAAGAGAGAATTTAGAATAATTTCCCAAGTTAGAAACTTAGGTGGCCAAAAAAATGCAGGACAGGTAGCAATTTGGTGATCAGGATGTTTCAGTTCTGGTGGTGTTTACTGTGTGACAGCAATTACGTGACAGTTCTGGAAAAGGCAAAGCTGCGGTGACAGGAAGCAGGTCGGGGAGGGGTGAGGGCCCTGGGAACTTTGGGGTGATGGAAATTTCCACTATTTTGGTTGTGGTGGTGGTCACTTGACTAAGCATTTATCAAATCCCATGGAACTGTAGAAAAGGGTAGATTTCAGTGTATGTAAATTCTGCCTCTATGAGTCTGTAGAAAATAAAAGTAGCAGAGAGCTTCTGAGATCTCCTCCTCTAAAGGCTTGGGGTGGCAAGTTCCTCTCTCTGGTCGGCCTTCGCATTGAGTTCCGGATGACACTGAGTATCCAGATGGAAATGTCTCTCAGGTGGTTGGATGAAGTGGTATCATAGCTATAAGAATTGTATGTATTGGAAGAACACACAGCCAGTACTTGAGAACAAGAACCCAGAGGTTGGGCTCAGCGCCTGTGGCTCAATGGGCTAAGGCACCAGCCACGTACACCTGAGGTGGCGGGTTCAAATCCAGCCCAGGCTGCCAAACAACGATGACATCTGCAACCAAAAAAAAAATATGGCCAGGCATTGTGGTGGGTGCCTATAGTTCCAGCTACTTGGGAGGCAGAGGCAAGAGACTCGCTTGAGCCCAGGAATTGGAAGTTGCTGTGAGCTGTGATGCAACAGCACTCTATCCAGGGTGACAGCTTGAGGCTCTGTCTCAAAAAAAAAAAGAACCCAGAGGTTGATTGAATTTTCTACATCACTTAACAATGCCTATGTAAAAATCCAAAGCTGCCGAGACACAGACATAGATTTATAGGTACAGATTGATATATAGACACACACACACACACACACATATATATATATTTATATGGGGGGGTGCTATTCTGTCACCTGCTAATAGTCAGTCTAATAAGTACTCTGAAGTATTGTATCAGAAGAGGCGTTTGCAAGGACTGTAGACAAAACAACATAAACCAAAAGCCACACACTTCCTCAAAAAAAAAAAAAAGAGTGGCGCGTGTAGAAAATTATAGGCTTGAATTCATGTCAAGGAAGAGTGTTTGACAGCTACAGGATATGAAAAGAAGACTCCAATGACTAACTCATTTGGTCTGAGGAAAGAAGAGAGAATTCTCACCAGGAGGCTGGTATCCGTTGTAATAAAGGCACCTTCCATACATCCCCCACCTCATCACACTAAACTAACTCTATTTTTAGAGTGTTTGCCCAGCTGTTTTGTTCTTTCCCTAGTAAGTATAAAACTGTACAACATACTACTTCTTTTTAGATCTGGACATTTACTAATGCCATTGTGATATATTAAAGCAAAGTTAAATGTTCCCTAGACATTTTCTAGGGAAAAGAGGTTCATTTGGACATCTGTATAGTGTGATGGTGTGTGTATATATTACCTTTCAACCTTACAAACAATACAAGAAACTTTAAGTGATTTAAAGAAGTTGATTTCTTATAGTTCCTCTCCTGGAATGGTAGAAGAATAAACATTTGTAATAATTGGTAAATATTATATTTTAATTTCAAATCTGAACTACATTGAGAATTCCATGCTAGGTTTTCCAAAATTCTTTAATTTTCAAAAAGTTCCAATAGCTTGTTACTATAAACTTCTTGAGAGTTATTTCTCAATTTAGAAAAGGGAACTTAGAAAAACCACACTTAAACCTGGCCCTTCAGATAAATAGTAAGCAGAAAATAAAGTTCTGACCAAAAGACATGAAAGTTCAAGCAAAGCTATTATTATGAGAATTTTGGAATTATTGTGGAAAAAATGAAGAACCACACAAATCATTTTTATTAAATTACTAGTCAAACTCCTGTGTCTCTGTAAAGACCAAAGTAAAACCACAAACAATCATACCTGGAAAAAAACTGACCTCCCTAATAGGGTAGCATTTCATCTAGGTGGTGTGATAGCTGATCCTTTGTGGAGAAACTTGTTCAACAACAAGAAAAATACAGGTTTGTGTTTAACACAGTAATTACTGATTTAGTGAGAACGCTGTTGACTTACTTTCAGTTGTTTTCTGTGTCCTTTGAGGACAATTTGTAGAAAAATATAAACCGTATTTTGACTTCATTTGCCCCCTTGCAACAGTTGGTGTGTGTCAAAAAAGCTAATTTTTTTTTTTTGAGACAGAGTCTCACTCTATTGCCTGTGGCATCATAGCTTACGGCAACCTCAAACTCTGAGACTTGAGCAATCTTCCCTCTTCGGCCTCCCAAGTGGCTAGGACTACAGGTGCCCACCACAACGCCCAGCTAGTTTTCCTATTTTTAGTAGAGATGGGGTCTCACTTTTGCTCAGGCTGGTCTTGAACTCCTGAGCTCAAGCAGTCTACCTGTCTTAGCCTCCCAGAGTGTTAGGATTAAAGGCATGAGCCACCATGCCCAGCCTTATATGTTAATTTCTTTATCTCTATAAATCATGAAGACAATTCATTTGGCTTGTATCAGACTCCTGAGCCTCATATAGTCTATTTGAAATGACTTCTCTGCACACCTTCTCTAGCACATAAGAGTGGTTGAATACACATTCAAGGCCTATCCTCCTTGCAGAGACAGGGGCCTAGAGAGAGCAACGTGCAGGAATTTAACTAAGTGCACCAGAAAACCTGTGGTTTCTCCTCCCATGGCCTAACATGAGGCCTACCTGGCCATTAGGGCTGTGTTAAGGCAGGACTTCCTAAACTTTGTTTTGCAAGTATCAGGGTGGAAGGATTCTAATAGTTGCTACATGGAAAAAAGAGGAAAGAAAGCCCTATATTCAGCTGTTTGGAAAATACCAGATAAAGAAAGATAAGCAGGGCTGGTTCTTTGCTCCAAGGGCCTTTGATGTGCTTCCTTGCACAGTGAATCTGTAAGAGAGGATGATTGTTGGTGGAATTTCCTAGACAGTTGTCATCTGGGTGCCCCTCTGAGACTAGGACATTCACAGATGTGCTGTTTGAAAATGATGGGCTAAAGCACTGACTCTAGAAGTCCTACAAAAGCCTGACTGTGGAACACCAAGAAGGAAATTAAACCAGAGACCCCAACTGATGCACGATTTTCTTTCTTTTTTTTTTTTTTTTTGGCCTACACAGTGTATTTAAAAACTTAAAGTCAACATGTACAAATCAGGATATTTTAACATAAATAATCCGGGTTATAAGCTTCTCTTAAAAAAGTCAGAGGATGAGACAAATTTGCATCTTTAGTCCTCCAGATCCACACTCCACTGGGTCTGGGCAAGCAACTACCCAAGGGGAGAGATTTCACCCCAGTTTTCACCATCTACCACTTGTTTCCTTACACCAGACGTCACTCATTTATCTCACTTGGGTGGCTCCTCCCAGACACATGGTACCATTCATATCCATGAATTCATTCCATTGGCTGAGAACAGGCTCAGAGGTTGAAACTGAGTGGGGGCGGAGGGAGGGACAGGACCAAGGGTAGAGTCTGGAAGCAAATATGCCAAAATGTTGACTGTGGTTGTCTTAATTGCTGAGGTCCTAAATTTTGTTTCTGCCTCCTTTTATTTACTTTTTTGTGCTTTCCAAATATTCTGCAACAAATATGTATTTCCTTTGTAATCAAAAGAGAGGATTTAAAAAAAACTAAAAATATTCTGACGTGCATGTTTATTTTTTGAGATTTAGCTACTGTGAAAATGTCTACCTTCCTTTAAATTCTAATTACTAATAGTATTTGTAAAATGAGTAGGGTAAGTATGCATTTGGTGCAAAAAGCCAAAAATAATCTGCTTCAAGAGTTATCTTAAGATCCTATCTCTCAATTAATCATTGTACATTAATAATATAAATCTATGTTTGCAAATTATGGGTGATAGAAAGATGTTGATATGTCTTATATGAAGTTTGGTTTTTTGCTATTTGGGCTTTTCCTAGCTTCTAGAATATGATATAAAATAAAACACCTTTTTATTTAGATATTATAAAAATTATATAGAAGCAGAGAGAAATCTAATATCTGACCTAATAAGGGAGTCAAGGAAAACTCAAGTGGAAAATTAAGGCCTACCTTAACTGGTGGAGGAATTTCCTCCCCTGGAAAATGTTAGTATCACACTCAGGAGGGTAAATGAAGTATCGTCTGAGAAATGCTCAGCATAGAACCTGACCAGAGAAAATGCACAGTAAATTACTATTATCAGGATTAGATTAAGAGAGCATGGGTTCATTGATTTTTTTCCTATTATTTTATATTGATTTCCAATATTGTTGTATAGTCATGCAAGAATGTCTTATATAGTATGACAACACAAATTGATATATTTTGAGATTTGTTTCATGGTCTAGTACAATCCTCTTTTAAAGATGTTCTAATTAAGTTTGGGAAAACAATATATTTGAGTATAGAGTTCTTTTTCTGTTAGATCCAAATTTTTTTTTTGTAAAAGACAGAGTCTCACTTTGTCACCCTCGATAGAGTGCGGTGCATTCACAGCTCACAGCAACCTCCAGCTCTTGGGCTTAGGTGATTCTCTTGCCTCAGCCTCCTGAGTAGCTGGGACTACAGGCGCCCGCCACAATGCCCGGCTATTTTTTGATGCAGTTTGGCCGGGGCTGGGTTTGAACCTGCCACCCTCGGTATATGGAGCCTGCGCCCTACTTGCTGAGCCACAGACACTGCCCTAGATCCAAATTTTTAATTGTGATATTTTAAATCCCCATTCTTACAGACTTTTTGTTTGCTTCATATCAGTTTCTGAGAAACTTTATTTTTACGCTTGCATACATAAGTATATTAAAAATGCTAACCATATAAAGTAAAGCTGACATTTAAATGGCAATAAGGTATAAGGTTTTTCCACTGACTTTACCTGAAATTGAACCTAATAGAGCTACCTCGATGTTTAAAATGGCTAGACTTTTCAGATGTGTTTCATTCAGTGTGTGGCATCACCTTGGCAGTCTGTGCCGGGTGAGGTCCAGCTGCAGAGCTGGTGAAGGTATTCACTTATGTGTGGAGACTTCAGATAGAAGAGTCTGAAGAACAAGCAGTGCCACATAATGTGAGAATTTCCAGGTTAGTTTATTTTCTCCAGCCTTTTGGTGTCTATCTAGCAAGGCTGAGCCAAAGCCGACTGAGATAATCAAAGTTTGTTCTGATCTTGAAATTCTTTGGGCTAAAAGATTTCACACATTTTGTTGGTACCTTGTGAGGAAGCTCTTTCTGTCAAAAAATGCCTTCGATTTTTCATGTACTTACCTCTTTCTCTTATGTTTATTAAGTACCTGCTCCGGGCTACTCAGTGTAACAAACACGTTCCCTTGGAATGTCAAAGGAGGAGTTCTTTCAGACACTGAAGTTTTACAGGGTGTAAATTAGAACCCAAAGACATAGTTCAGGATGAGAAAATCCTTGTCTTAAATTACAAAGACATAACTCTTCTGCATATGTATATCTTTTGTTCATTCTTGAAGCAGATGATAGAATCAGAATCATTTATACTTTTACTTATTAATCTTATTAGCTGGAGCCCAGATTTCCAAATTCTTGGTCTAATGCACTGGAGAATTACAGCCTTACCTTTAAAAAAAGTTTTATTTAGGTATAACTGACATATAATGAATGCTCATATTTAAATGATATAACTTGATAGTATGCCTGTGAATCCATCACCGCCCCCTGAACATTTCATCCAGTTGCTTGCTAACCCATAATTCCCGGCCCACTACCCCGAGGACCAGACAATCACCGATCTGGTTTCTATCACTGTAGATTAGTTTACATTTTCTAAGGTTTTATATAAATGGAATCATACCATTTGCAAGCCTTGGGGTCTGGTTTCTTTCACTCAGTTTGATGATTTTGAGATTCACCCATGCTGTAGCATTGCTTTTATTGCTAAATAGTATTCTATTGTGTATACATACCACAGTTTATCCATTCACTTGTTAATGGACATTTTGTTCCCAGTATTTGGCTATGATAAGTAAAGCTGTTATAACCATAATATAAATCTTTGCTGTCATCTCTTCAGCAGGTATCTGAAAGTGGAATGGCTAGATGATGTGGTATGTTTATGTTTATATTTTTGAGAAACTCTCCAAATTTTGTCCAAAATGGTCTTACCATTTCCCATTGCTACCAACACCACAGATAAATTACAATTTTTCCACATACACCCGAACACTTAGCATGGTCAATTTTAATTTTAGCCCTTCTAATAGATAGGCAGTAGTATATCACTGTGGTTTTAATTTGAGTTTCTTTAATAATTAATTAAAGAAATGTCAAACACATTTTCACATACTTTTTTGCCTTCTGTATTTTGGTGATGTGTCTGGTCACATATTTTGCCCTTTTTTTTTTTTTTTTTTTTTTTTTTTGCCCATCTTTTTAATTGCCTTGTTTGTTCTGTTGGTTTTTTTTTTTTCTTTTTTTTTTTTTTTGAGACAGAGTCTCACTATGTTGCCCTCAGTAGAGTGCTGTGGCGTCACAGCTCACAGCAACCTCAAACTTTCGGGCTCAAGCGATTCTCCTGCCTCAGCCTCCCAAGTAGCTGGGTCTTCAGGTGCCTGCCACAGCGCCTGGCTATTTTTTTGTTGCAGTTGTCATTGTTGCTTAGTTGGCCCAGTCTGGGTTCGAACCCACCAACTTCGGTGTATGTGGCACACTGTAACCACTGTGCTATGGGCGCCGAGCCAATAGTAATATTCCTTCACATATTCTGGATATAAGTTCTTTACCAAGTATATGCTTGGCAAATATTTTCTTACAATCTGTGTCTTATCTTTATATTCTCTTCGCAGTGTCTTTCAAAGAGAAGATTTAATTTTGATAAAGTTCAGTTTGTTGATTTTCATTGTATGGATCAGAGGTTTTCTCCTACATTTTCTTCTACAAAATTTATAGATCTGTGGTCCATTTTAGTTCTTTCTTTCTTTCCTTTTCTTATTTTACATATCCTGTAAGGTATAGATCAAGTTTATTTTTGCATATGCATATCTAATTGTTCCCATTATTTGTCAAAAACACAAATTTTCCTTCACTTAATTTTCTTGGGGCCTTCGTCAAAAATCAGTTTTTTATTTATTTATGGCTCCATTCTGAACTCTATTCCCTTCCCCTATTTTTTTCTTCTGTCTTTGTGCCAGTACCACACTGTCTTTATTGTAGCTTTATGTTAAGTCTTGAGATCAATAGTATTAATCTTCCAACTGTTTTCTTTTTCAAAGTTGTTTTGGCTATTTTTGATCCCTTGCATTTCCAAATGGGTTTTTGTATCAGTTTGTCAGTTTCTACAACCAGAAAAAGGCCTGTTAGGATTGTGTTTGGGAATTGGGAAAGATATGTTACCAATATTGAATCTTCTGACCCATGAACATAGTATCAGTGTATCTCTCTATTTGTTTAGGTTACTTAGGTTTTCTTTAATGCCGCTTAGTAATATTATTTTAATTTTCAATGTACATATCTCCTGCATCCTTTGTCAGATTTATCCCTCAATAATAGGATAAATTAATTTTTTTTATTTTTTATTTATTTTTAATTTTTATTTGTTTTTTCTCTTGTGTTTTATTTTTTCCATTATTTTCTGTTTTATTTCAAAGGCAGATACAAGAAAAATAAGTAAGTGTGACTTAATTATATCAGAAAGTTTCTGCACAGCAAAGGAAGTAATCAACAGAGTAAATAGACAAACTGCAGACAAATGTTTGCAAACTATACATTTGACAAAGGGCTAATATTCAGAATCTACAAAGAACCCGAACAAATCAGCAAGAAGAAAACAATCCCATTAAAAAGCAGGCAAATGACATTTTTTTAAATTTTAATTTCTAGTTTTTTATTGCCATTATAGGAATACAATTTATTTTTGTGCATTTATCCTACAGCCTTACTGAACTCACTTAAGAGTTCCTTTGTGTAGATTCCATCATATTTTATACACAAATGATTATTTTATCTGCAAATACAGTTTTACATGCATTTTGAAGGTCCTTTATTCCTTTTTCTTGCCTGATTGCGCCGGAAAGCAGCTCCAGTACAATGTTGAATAGAAGTGATGGGAGGAGACGTCCTTGCCTTATCTTTGACCTTAGAGGGAAAGCCTTCCATCTTTCATCAATATGACGTCATCTGCAGGTTTTTCATAAGTGCCTTTTCTTAGCTTGAGAGAGTTTCCTGTTCTTACTCTGTGAATGTCTTTATCAGGAACACCACCCTCTAATCAGATGCAGTTTATAGAGATGGTGTTATAATTATGAAGGTACCATTTAATTCACCAGAATAATACTGCTTAGCATTTATGTGAATGCGTGTCATTTCTCAACTTGCTATTATTTATTATCTATTTTGTACAGGTCTTAACAACATCTTTAAGCAGGAAATGGACTGACCAGACTCAATTTGTTAAGTTATGAGGGTCAAGATGTCATGTCAAATGTGGAATGCGTAAGGAATTAAGCCTAGAAGTGGCTAGACCTTTTGGGAGTCTGAGGCAATAGCCCAGGAGAAGATAATGAATAGTACCACTGGGCAGTGCCACAGGGTCAAGGAAGATCAAAAGATATTTAAGGAGTAAAAATGACATGATCTACACAGCGTAATTCCAAGTGTTCTGATTTGGGTCATTGGGTCATGCCATTTCAGTAAAATCAAAAAATTCAGAAATTCAGGAGCTGCAGGTTTGGAGGGACCAGTTAACCTGTTGAGTTTCCACCAGGTAAAAGTCAGTATACAATAGAAGACAGAGATGTAGAACCCTGTGGAGAAGCTCAGGACTAGGCTTGGACTTGGATTTCATTAGCATCCATGGCATACGTCTGACAGTTGGAACCGTCGGTGGGAAGGACTGATGGTGATGAAGCTGCTCATGTACCAGCCATCTGGTTACAGTAGCCACTGGCCGACCGGCTTCTGGCAAACACCATTTCTGAGGTTACACTGGTCTAGTATTAGAATTTAAAAAAAATCTCAAAAGGGCCAGGCATGGTGGCTCACACCTGTAAATCTAGCACTCTGAGAGGCTAAGGTGGGCGGATTGCCTGAGCTTAGGAGTTCCAGACCAGCCTGAGCAAGAGCGAGATCACGTCTCTAAACATATCCTAGTGGCGGGCGCCTGTACTCCCAGCCCCTTGGGAGGCTGAGGCAAGACAAGCACTTAAGCCCAAGAGTTTGAGGTTGCTGTGAGCACTGATCATAGGGGACTCCACTATGAGGGAGACAAAGTGAGACTCTGTCTCAAAAGTAAATAAATAATTAAAAAACGTCAAAAGCTTCAATTCCTTTACGAATACAAATTTCAGTTCAATCCCTTAAACAGAAGAGTAAGAAAAACCATCAGCCCTTTCTCCCATAGACCATGTGGATGCGTTGGGAATAGCATAGAGAGATTTGTTTGTGTAGTACCTTCTCTCCAAAGTGATCCACACAAGCCCAGAAAAATGTGCCCTTAAGCCTTTCCTTAATTTGAGAAAAGGCCAGGCAGTTACTGGCATTTTGCTGAGACTTGCACAGTTGATCAAGGAAGAATGCAAGTGTAAATGAAGTTAGTTTAGATTTCATGCCAGTAAGAACTGGTTCAGAAGCTTTTGAAAAAGGTGCAGTCTCCATGACATTAAAAACTGTTAGAGTCTGCTTCAGCAAATCCCCTTATCACAGCTTCGGGAACAAATAAAGTTTCAGGAGGAGGGTTACTTGTTGGAGCCAGAATTTTGTAAATCTCTTTTTACATTTTGTTGACTTGTTTTTAAAAGTTGAAGACAATTTTTTTTTATTTTTTTTTTTTGTAAGACAGAATTTATTCGCAGAAAAGAAAGAAAAGAATACAGAAAACATTAAGGCATCTGTTAGAGGGAGAAAATTCTAGTGGGGAGAGAGAAGCTCTCTCCGTTTCTCTCCCAGTCTTTCCCATCTCCTCCTTTAGGCCTTTAGTCTCAGGGTATATATAG
>CAUYON010007588.1:0-19213 GCA_963573935.1 Arctocebus calabarensis
ATAATGTGCCACAGTCGGTGTTACTCAGAGCTGGGTCTCTGGGCCCCATAATGTGCCACAGTCGGTGTTACTCAGAGCTGGGTCTCTGGGCCCCATAATGTGCCACAGTCGGTGTTACTCAGAGCTGGGTCTCTGGGCCCCATAATGTGCCACAGTCGGTGTTACTCAAAGCTGGGGCTCTGGGCCCTGTGCTGGGCCCTAAACTAGGAATGTTCCATCCCCACAGGATAAGTACAGAATCTGAAGAGTACATACATGCTGCAAAGCCCGTGTTAATTTATAGTTAAAGGAACAGCCAAGCATGTGATCATTTTTCTAGTAACAAATTTTGATCGTATTTTCTAAATCTAATAGTCCACAGGGATTAGAAATGGAAAAGGACCTGGTCTTTCGCCACAGGCAGTTTACAGAGTACCTGCTAAAAAACGCGCACTCTAAAACCGCAGGTAGTGAGCCCTGGACATGCAGTTAAGAAAATACATGAAAACTTTCTGTGGCTCAGTTTTACTTTGATTTATGTTTTTCTGATGCAGAAGCCTGCCTGGTTAGTATAGAAACTGATGAAAGAAGCTGGCAGTGATGGCTATTTTCGCTTAAAACACTCCGATTCCACTAAAACCAACACGTGGCTTTGAGCTGTGGAGCTATAATCCACAGAAGGTAAAACCTCACATGGTCTTTGTGTTTGTTTATATAAAGAGAAATTCTGAACTGAGCCATTCTTCTATAGAGAGAAAAAAAAAGGAATTAATAGTTTTGATTATTAAGGATAGCCAAATATTTACATACAGTTACACATAAAATATGAGCTGCCTTCCTATAAAGGAATATCTTACAATACACAGACCACAGCACTTTCTCTCACTTCTACTTTATTTTTTGTTTGAATATCTGTGGTTATAAAAATACCACTTTTTATCTTCTAAAAATATTTTAGGCTTCCTTTGCCTAGACATTTTTCCCCCCCTGGAATTCTGCTTATGAAGAGGTGTAGATATAAAAAAAGAAAATACTGTGTCTTTGTCAGGAGATTAAACACATCAAGAGAAGCAAAATATGCGTGTACATACACGTTTGTACATGAACACAAATGTAAACACACATCTATAACCCACTCCCAAAGTCCCACCAGCAAAATCCTCAGCGACTCACTGTCTTATCTCCAAGCAGACAAAAATAGTGTGGCCATGAGACAGCAGCCTCATTATTTACCAACACGGAGTGTTTACTGAAATAAAGCTTTTTAGCTACTGCCTCGGTGATATTAAGCAAGTCGGTTTCGAGTTCAACACATAAATGAGAATTTCACTACATCTGCAGGCACGGGCTGGCTGAGGCAGGGAAGAGCAGTGCTAGTGTCCAGTGGGAAACAGACAGGAGGGGGCCAAGGCCACAGTGACTGGGCTCCAGAAACTCCGAGTAAACACTGAAGCCGGATTGGCAGGATTTTAGATTTTATCTAGGGGCTTTAATATTCAGCCGCAGCTACAAATGCTGGGGTCATCTGCTCAGGAGTGGAAGGAACAGACCTCATGCCCCATAATGCTGGGAGACGGGGACAGGCCAGGCCGCCCCCAGGGCTCCATAAACAAGGCCTTTTCCCATCAAAGGCCTTTGTGGAATGGCGCTGGAGTTGTTTATACTTCTTTCTTTTTTCTATTAGGTTTACTTTCCCCATGTTAAACCCTGTCAACTTTACTGCCCAGAAACCTGTCTTCAGAACGGGACCTTCTGCTTTGAAGACTCCTTTTAAGAAATGTCAAGGGGCAGTAAACATAAAATAGGACCCACAGCACCGCCAGTGACAACAGGAATGTGGCAAAGCTCATCAGTCTCCTTCATAAAACACACGCCGGCTCTTTTTTTCCCTTCTCTCACATAGGAGCAGACCAATAAGATTGCTGAGTGAATGTAGGCGACAGGGTAGGAAGCAGCTGAAAAGAAAGAATTCCTGCTGGGATCTCCCCGTGTGCTGCTTTGCAGCCCAAGGGGTTCAAGGGAACCGTGTTTTATTACACAGTAGCCGCGCAGGTTTATGCTGCCTGGGGGCTCAAGTGGGACGAACTCGGTCATCTCCATATGTTCTCAAAGTGAGATTCTTCCCTCTTTTTCTTTTCATTTTTCAGGCCTGGTCTAATTTTAAATGAGCCACACAGAGACAGAAACACGCAGACTGCCCAAGCAGCTGCTCCTTGAGAGAGGGAAGGTGGGCCTACAGAGCAGGACCACCTCCACGGCATCTGGGGTGTGCCTGCTGACACTTGCATCCCAGCGTCCTTCCTCCCTGCCTGGGCAGCCTCTTGGGCCTAACATGGAGTTTGCCCCACAGTCGTGTCATTACCATGGCCACAAGCCTGCGTCCCTCCATATGAGGCTCTCAGAGTCACAGGCCAAGTCCATCTCTGTCAATGTCAGGTGTAATCTGCTGTTCATCCCCAGGGCACCAATCCACCCACCAGGCTTCCCCCAGGAGGGACCATAAACCACTCAGTGATTTTTTTTAAAGAACAAACCGAATCTGGGACTTATCAAAACTGCTACAAGCACACTCTAAAGTTAGAGACAGGTGTGAAATGCCTAGGTCTCAGAGTCAGGGGACTGAGTTCACATGAATAGCCCTAATGTCAAACAGAAGCGGAAATGGTTCTGTTTACCAGTGAAATGGACTCCTGAGGCTCCCCAGAGGAGGCAATCTCTGAAAACAGGTGAGGTCAGTCAGTAATTCTAACTGCTCAGGGTATGTTATTATTTTTTAAAACGAACATCTGATGATACCAACATGTATATAAGGCGCTTAACAGTTTACTCTTTTTTTTTCTTTATAGATGGAGTCTCACTTTATCATCCACGGTAGAGTGCCAAAGCATCTCAGCTCACAGCAAGCTCCAACTCTTGGGCTTAGGCGATTCTCTTGCCTCAGCCTCCCGAGTAGCTGGGACGACAGGCACCCACCACAACACCCAACTATTTTTTTCTTGCAGTTTGGCCGGGGCGGGTTTGAACCTGCCACCCTCGGTATATGGGCCAGTGCCCTACCCGCTGAGCCACAGGCGCCGCCCACGGTCTTATATATTTTTTTTCCTGTGAGTAATTTCATGTTCACAACGAATCTAAGAAGGAAAAGGATAGAAATTATTATCCTCAGGTTATGGAAAAGATGCTAGGGCTCTGAATCTAGCTAGTAAGGAGAGAAATAAAAATAAAACTCAGGTTTGGTCTCTCTCCATGGCATCACAGCTCACATTCAGAAAGAAGACTTACCTTTTCAGCGTCTGTAAAGCATTTCCCCTACCTTTCCCCATATTGCCCGTTCTTCTGGTGTGGAAAGAAAATCCCCACTACTTTTCTGCATATAATGAATGCATGGCTGCAGCTCAGCAAATGATTTCTGAATATATGCGCACTCCCATACACGCCATTCCAATGCACCAGCACCCTTTTTGCCCTGGGCCAGATTTAGGGAAGTCAGAAGCATCTACTATGGAATCTTAAGAAGTCAGACAGGCAGGAAGGAATACAGATGGATGTGCTCCTTATTTGCACATAAATGCCATTTGGGCCTCTCAGACCTGACACTTGAGCCTTTCCTAAACTGTGTGCGTTTCATAACATGTGGATCTGCCTGGAACAGTTACACCACCAGCCTGCTGTCCCCCTCTCTGGCAAATCCACTTATCCTTTAGTTTTACCAGAAGGTTCCCCTAAGTCTTCCCCGTTTTAAGTAGGCCAAATGATGTTTTGCCAACGGCAGGGTGTGGAGTTTCTGTTTTGTTTTAGAATCAACCTGCCATCCCTACGTCTCCCACTCTCCCAGGCTGTTCACGGGCATTTGGCGTACCCCACTCCTCCTCCACGCCTGAGTTCTCCCCACCACACTGACTCCCGCAGTCTTCAAAGAAAATCAGTGGCAAAAGAAACACCCTCGATTAAAAAACCAAAAAATAAATAAATAAATGAACCCTGTTTATAGTAAAATCCAGCTCTAGGATGGGTACAAGGTGCTAATCACTGTTCATCCCCCAGCCAGCAGAGAACGGCCAAACCCATCTCCCTAATTCCAGTTGTCTCTAGAAGTTTGAAATCGATAATGTCACCTTCATTCAGCACTCAATGATATTTATTGAAGGAACGCATAAATGAATGATTACTATCATCCAATAATGTGCACTTGAGAGATACTTTAGCTAATTCTTACAGCAAATTTAAACTACTAGACAAAGGGTCAATGAATACTCAGAGATTTAGCACTTAGTGGCATATACATCTTTACAGCGATGCTTATTTGTCTGGCTACGATCATAAATGTTTTATTTACAAAGCGTTTCTCCCTCTCTTTGATGGTTTGCTGCCATCTGAGCAATGTAACGAACACGCTGATAACATGCCTGTGCGTACAGGTAATGAGAGTAGGCGAGGCGGGCGCCCACCATTCTGAAGATCAGACTCCTTAAACACAGCTGCAAGGCTGTTTATTTCATTATAAATTTTCTCTAGCAGATCAGCCATTCCCCGAGTGTATTTCTTCCTAAATTCTTCAACTTCTTTTGAGTATTTATGTCTCAGATTTCCCCCATTACCTCCTTTCCCACCATTTTATTCCTAATATTGCACTTTTCACCTCATTAGCATGAAGCATAACCTAAAGCCAGCATTTATTTTCTTAACCTCTAAAACGAAAAAGACTTGTAAACAAAAAGAGGAAACTTCAGCAACCATTTTTGGACCCCATAAACAAAACTTATTTTTTCCAAGGAAAGAGAATCCTTTAACCTACTTTGAGAACTAAAAATTACTCGAACATATTGTGTTCAAGGTTTTATCATAAAATGGGAAAAATGCAATGGTCTAATATTAAGAATGCTACAGCTTTTTTCACTTCAATTAACCACTCTAGTCCAATAGTCACCTTGGAAAACAGGGGGGAAAAGTATATCTGTCTGGTTTATGTTGGGTTATTGTCATCGCAGTTGCTGCCCTGTTTCTGTCACTTGGTAAGGATTTGGAAATCCTTACTTTTAATCCTTACTTTTCCTCTCTGATGTTTTCTGCATCTCAGTCTGTGGCCCCCAGACCACAATGAGCCTATGCCACCAGCCTGTAAACAGAGGTCAGAAAAATCAAGGATTTGTTTACAGACCGGCCACAACCAGGAGAAACAAAAAGGTCCAACTGGCTGTTGTCTAACCTGTTTTTATGTTTTCTTTGCTTATTTCTTCCCAAGCTCTTAACAAACACGTAATAGGTAGTTAAACACTAGGACCAGTTACTCATACTGCTTTGCAGTTACAGGGCTGGACCAAGTGCATGTGGCAGCCAGGAACTTCAAAGGACACCCTTATATGGATTTGTTTCACAAGGGACAGAGCCCAGACCCCAGAGCACCCTTATAAAACTGGAGGAGGGTTACCTGTGCCACACTATGCACACATACAAAAGCTTAAAGAGTTCTCTACTTTGCCATTTGTCTTAGGAAAAGGAAAACAGAAGGCAGGTCCCTGTACTGGCTCCTCTCACTTCCTACTAACTCCACCCTCCAGGCCCTTGTACAAACTACTTAGAAAGGTCAGGTTTCCAGAGCTGCTTGGTGGAAAGAGGCAAACCTCTGGAGTTCAATGGAGAATACTGAAAATTCTTCTGATTTCTTTTCTTGTCTCTCATACAAAAGCATGCTTAACTCACAGGTGCCTTGCAATTTTAACTTACAGTTTCAAAATAAAGAGTAAGGGCTCAGTGCCTGCAGCTCAGCGGCTGGGGCGCTTGTAGCTCAGTAGCTAGGGTGACAGCCACATACATAGGAGCAGGTGATTCGGATCCAGCCCAAGTCTGCCCAAACAATGACAACTACAACCAAAAAATAGCTGGGCACCTGTAGTCCCAGCTACTTGGGAGGCTGATGCAAGAGAATCTTTTAAGGGTGGCGCCTGTGGCTCAAAGGAGTAGGGCAGCAGCCCCATATGCCAGAGGTGGCAGGTTCAAATCTAGCCCTGGCCAAAAACTGCAAAAAAAAAAAAAGAATCTCTTAAGCCCAAGAGTTGGAGGTTGCTGTGAGCTGTGATGATGCCACGGCACTCTACTCTACCGAGAGCAACATAGTAAGACTCTGTCACAAATAAATAAATAAGCACCCATGCCATGTAGAAACACCCAGGATCCTACTTAGTCAGTACAGCAGAGTCAAAATTCTCAGAGACTGTAGCCATGGTTGTACCAAAACTGTCATTTTTAATTATCTTACATCTTGTGGCCATTTGTCCTACACACTGCTTCCCAGTCTCTATCATTTTCACCAGTGGAAAATGTACGCTTTCTCCTTTAACTAGTACTGGCCTAAACTGACTTTACTGAAGAAAATTCTGGCTCTATCTAAAACACATGTAAACTTTCCATTTCACCCCGATGTTTTCTTTTGTTGGATTCAATACAAGTCTCTTCTAAGCTAAGAATCCACTTTTCAAGGCCCTCCACGCATGTTTGTTTTCCAATTTAGGAGTGTTTCTCTGTTCATACATGAAACATTAAAAGCGTCAGTGACGTGTCCAAAACTGCTCCATGCAGGAATAGCTGTTCTGACCCTCTGCCATCCCCACATGGCCAAACAAGACCCTGGCCCCTCTGTGTCCACTGCAACTTTTCTGCCTTAAATTCTATTTTGATAAGCTCACATGTTTGGACTCCAACATTTTTTTTGCTTTCAATTTCAGCTGCCTTTCAACTCTTCTTAGCTTAGAGGGGTTTTTGGGGGTTTTGTTTGTTTGTTTGTTTTTTGCCCTTTCTTCCGGCGATTCTCTTGCGGGTTGCCTCCCAAGTAGCTGGGATTACAGGTGCCCAACACAACGCCCGGTGGTCTTCTTTCCTGGGAGTAGAGGCAGGGTCTTTTACTCTGGCTCACTCAGGCTTATAGTTGGTCTTGAACTCTGTGAACCCTGGAAATCCACCTGCCTCAGCCTCCCATGGCACTGGGACTATAGGCATGAGCCACAACCCCCAGCCTGGACTCCAACTTTTAACAGTTCATCTCCAGTATCCATTTCTTTCATTTTCTTTTGTTCTACAGTAGTTAAACAATACACTGCCTAGCTGTCAAAATGCTTCAAAAGCAAAGTGCTTCCGCATGTTTTATTTCAGTGATTTTCCCAGCATCAGTGTGAGAACAAAGAGGACTAGGAAATGTCCAACTATTCTTTGTGGGGGAAAAAAGGCTTTTAAAATATCAAATATTTTGTGATTGGCTCAAGAGCTTATCAATATGGAAGAATCGGAACTAAAGTACCAGCGTTCAGATCCTCATCTAGATGGTGAATTCATCCCACTACTCTCCTTCTCGTGAATATTCTATAAACACACACGGACGCTGATACACTTAAAGAGGAGGCAGGGAAGAGAGAGAGAGTCCAGCAGAGAGGGGATTAATGAACATTAAACGAGTTCACTGAGAAGGTTCTTCTTTCTGACTATGCTCCTACTGACTCATTTAGGAAAAAGAATCAAAACAAAACAAATCCTTCTACCAATCTCTGCCCACTATTGAAAACTTTGATCTTTCTGTGTGACTCTAAGCTCTCTTAGTGGTCATGTTCTCCACTTGTAACAACCATGACATTACATATTCATCCCTGGGTCACACCATCCCATTCTAAGCCAAATAATATATTTTGTTAAGCAACATTTGCCTCTTCCTTCTGTTATTTTAGAAGTCATTATATTGTTTTTATTGCCTTGTTGTAAACAATGCTACCACGAGAATCTGAATTCTGTACAATTATTTGAAACTTCCTATGAAAAGTAAAGTTTTAGCTCTTTAATGAATGGAAGATGCTTCTCTGGATACATTGCCCCCATTACAGAAACATCAGCAAAGTGTAAGTGAAGACGTTTTGCCACATTTTGATCAAGGGTGGGTTAAAAACTTCTGTTTACTTTTCTCCTCGTTTCTTAGAAACATAGCTTCATTTTGAAGTTGTCTTAAATTATGTCCCTTCAATTCCTAACTTGAGTGTGTAGTTTTCAGGGTGATAATTTATGGTCTGTAGTTCATCCTGTGTGAACTGTCTCCTCACTTACTCACTGCCTCTTTTGAAGCCTATATCATGCTATAGGACGTGGAGGAAAGGGCCAAAAATAACTGTTTAATCTTCAGTAACTATATGACCAACTCTTTAGGATGAAAACCAAAATTCTGTACTCAAAGAAAATAGAATTATAATTAGCCTTCTGGAAATGGGTAAGCAAGCATAAATGCTCATTGGTTAACAGGTGCACACACAAGCATGAGAAAAAAAAACCGACCTGGCCAAAGGCAGAGGGCTCTTTCCTTCCTCCCTACTATGCATTCCATCAACCACTTTCCTCCCCCCACCCCCTGCTCCCAGGCAAACCCCGATTTCTCCACCGTGGCAGGGCTGCTCTGCCACAAAGTCGTGATCTTCCTTGAAAGTTTCTCCTTCTTGCACCCAAAGTTCTCGCTACATCCGGAACACCTCGTCCTTTCCATTCGCATTGCCCATGGTTTGGGGCTTCCCCGCTTCTGCCCAGACTAATGCAATTCCCGACCAACTCATTTTCCAGCTTCCAGTCGTTGCCCTCCCCTTATCCTACATGGAGCTACCACATAAACCTACAACACAACTCTGACCTTGTCCCTCTTGTGTACAAAATTCTAGTGTGCTCTATGCACCTGCAAACCACCTCCCCAAAAACTGCATTTCCAATAGCATTTTATTTGTGCCTTTCTTTGGTATATATAAGCTTCTTGGGGAAAGGCAGTTTGCCGTATCATCATATTTTCATAGTGTTTAACAAGATTCTAAGTGTACTCAAAAGAACTAATTTTATTAATTTATTTATTTTTTGAGATAAGTTCTCACTCTCACCTAGGCTGGAGTGCTGTGGCATGATTATAGCTTGCTGCACTCTCAAACTCCTAGACTCAGGCAGTTCCCCCCACCTCAGCCTCCCAAATAGTCGGGACTAAAGGCACATGCACCATGACCAGCTAATTTTTTTTTTTTTATCACAATATGGACTCAATATTTATTTTATACTTTCAGTTATAACACAATATTCCTTGATTTTGTTGCCCAGATGGTTCCAACTTTGGCCACTGGCAGCTCTTCCAGTTTACTCCTATGTTCCTTTGACACACCCCATCAACGTGAGTTTTCCTTTTTTAATACGTCCTTACTTTCCTGCTCTAGAAGATGAAAAAAATATGGAACGCTTCACGAATTTGCGTGTCATCCTTGCGCAGGGGCCATGCTAATCTTCTTTGTATCGTTCCAATTTTAGTATATGTGCTGCCAAAGCGAGCACAGCTAATTTTTTTTTAAGACATCTTGCTTTGTCATCTGGGCTAGAGTGTAGTGGCATTATCATAGCTTATAGCTTGTAACCTCAAACTCTTGGGCTCAAGTGATCCTCCTACCTCAGTCTCCAGAGTAGCTGGAGCTTCAGGCGCACACATCACTATGCCCAGCTAGTTTTGCAAAGAGCTAACATTTTCAATTTTGTGTGTGTGTGTACAGACTCTCACTATGTTACCCAGGCTGGTCTCTAAACTCGTGACCTCAAGTGATCCTCCCATCTCCACCTTCCAAAGTGCTAGGATTATAGGTCTAAACCACTGTACCTAACCTCAAAAGAACTAACTTAAATTAAGATTTAAGAGAATTAAGAGTTTTTATGTATCCATTTTATAATACCTAGTCATCAAATACAAACATATTAAAAACAATTTCTTAATTATATCTCCCATAGTTAGGAATTATATTTCCCATAATGTAAAATTTATATAAATCACTATTGAACAAATGAAATAAGGAAACAATAGTCCTTTATTCTAATCTGGAGTCATTAGTTGTATGCTCTAGAATAAACTACCTAGAAACATATTAGTGTTTCTAGTTAGTATTTAAAACATCAACTAAAAGTTAGATAGTAATACTCAGCATACTTCCTTAGTTATCAAAAACAAATTATTATAAACTCAAAATAAATGATAGGCCTTGAGGTTTAGCTCTATTGTTGAACCACCCATGATTGATACCTGCAAAGATACAGATGTGCCTCAAGAAGAAATGTGTTACTAAGAGACTAATCCCTATCTTTCTAAAGCAATTGTACATTCTAGAAATCTAATCCTTCCAAAATTGTAATCACAAGTAAGGCTCAGTTTGCTTCATCAGATTTTGACCAAGAATAAGGAGAACAGAATACCCCCCAACCCTTTACAATCAGCTAGACGTTCTTCTTAATCCCAGAATGATTTAAAAGAGGCTGCCTGGACTAATAGTTGGAATTCCAAGTTCATATTCCTTCTTTAATTAGCTTCATGACCTTGGGCAAGTCACTTCATCCCTAGGAGGTCTCTGTTTCTTAACCTGGGAAATGAGAATGTTTGGCTCTGATCTTTAACATTCCATCCAGTGCTAGAATTCACTGATTTATGAGTGTTAAAAATAAACTTTGTACCAATACATGTAACAGCATGAATGAATCTCAAATGCATATCCTAAGTGAAGAAGCCAGCCTCAAAAGGCTACCTACCTATGAATATATTCACATGGCATTCTAGAAGAAACAAAACTATAGGGATGAAGAGGAGTTCCATGGATGCTGGAGATTACAGGTGGGGGTACTGATTATAAAGGAGAGGTATGAGGGAATGTTCGGGGGGGCAGGTAACAGTTATATCTTGGTTATGTTAGCCAAAATTCAAAGAACAGTACACCAAAAAACAGTGAATTTTATTGTATGTGACTTAAATTATTTAAGGCATTAAAAAACTTTCTTCTTCAAATCCAATGCAATTTTTGATAACATAATGGCTGGACAGTTTCCCCCAAGAAGTGACTTCCAACCTTCTCCATTTGCTACCACTGTTTTGTTTTCCAAGACAGATGAACCAAGTTAGTATCCAAATAATTTGCGTTTTGTTTTTCTGGTATTATTGTTGTGTTTAATCTGTAGACAGATATTCTACAGAATTCTCTTTGTGTACTTCTATTTTTCAGTGTGGTACATCTAACAATAAAAATGTGAAGTGAACCCAACTAGGAACATTTCTTAGGATGCCCAGGTCCAGCATGATCTCCATGGAATGTGAGAATGTTATTATATTTGTGATTTATACTAAAGACATGAGGGGCAGAAGGTGAATAATAATAACAACACAGTGTAACCACATTTAATCAGCACTTACATTTCAAGCGCTGTTCTGAGTTTTACTTATAGCCTTATTAAGTGCTACTGTAGCACAATTAGTTCTCAGGACAATCCTGAAATGAATTATATACTTATTACTATCCCTTTTGACAGGTGAGAAGCTCTAACAATGTCCTGAGGGTCAGCTGACTAGGAGATGGGAGAATCAGAATTCAAAACTAGACAGGCTGATTCTTAACCACAAAGTTAAGACCCTGTGTAGAAAATCTTCATTTGAAGGAATAATTATTTGGATACTAACTTGGTTCATCTTTGTCTTGGAAAACAAAACAGTGACAGCAAATATGGAAAGTCAGACCTTCTTAGGGAGCACTGTCCAGCCATTACGTTATCAAAACTTGTGTTGGATTTGGAGAAGAAAGTTTTTTAATGCCTTAAATAATTTAAGTCACATACAATGAAATTCACTGACTTTGGTATACTGTTCTTTGAATTGTGGCTGACACAACCAAGATATAGGATAGTTTTATTAATGACCCTCAAATAATTTATTCTTCTTCCTGTGGCTATTACTATGTGATTCCACAGATGCTCATCCAGGATTTCTTCAGAAATTACACAGAAGCTTCTTCTTATTCTTTTTTTAAGAAGGCCTTTTCTAATTAAGACAAGCTAGCGTTTTCTTCTCTGCCTGGTGGATTTCATGAAGTCTGCACAGGAAAACACCCCAGACAACTTTTCACTATCAGGCAAACTGCCATGTCCCTATTCCAACCTCCTTGCTCACCTGCAAAGCTAGCTTTAGCCAGAGGCGAGCTATGTTTCCTTAGGTCTTGGAAAAGCAAGGCAGGAGAAGGTCTGAACTTCTTCTGCCTGCCACCAATTAGGGTCTACCTTTTCTTTCAGTCACTTTTGCTGTTTTATGTAGGTCTGGGCCTCGGGGTAGAGAGACATGTCCCAAACCAGACAAGTTCCTGTTCCTGAAATGACTCATTCCCTGCACAAGGTAAAAGAAGTTGGTCAGAACCCTTTAAACAGTTTGTAGAAAAGGACCAAGCTGCCTAGACGGAAGGAAGTCACACAAACAGAAGCCATGAGGCCACCAGCCAGTGCCCCTCAGAGTTCAGACGCTGAGAACTTGGTTTCAATGTGGTGCAAAGGCAGATTACAGGAGGGAGAGGCTTTCAACTAGTTCATGGGTTTGTTTAGTCTGCTTATCTCAAGCCCAAACTAATCATTTTAATAGTTGTTTATGGTCAGAACTGGGTTCCAATGGCCTTTCAAAGAAAGCCGGCACGTCCAGCTCAGCCTGCACGGGATGGCAGCCTTCCCGGCTCCAACCCCCCCGAGATTCTCCATCCTAGTGATCTAGCCTCAGAGGAAGCAGACCACGGTTCTAGTTCCTACCTGCCCCTCCCTGCAAACCAGACTGAGAGCTCCGACCAGGGTGGGAAGGGGTCATCTCTGTTGTTCTCCCTTCCAAGCTCATGGGCCATTTTTGGAATCAAAACTTTTTAGAAACTGAAGGGTGACCAGATTCCAGGGAAAGATGGCAACTCAGACTGAGTTTAAGGGGTGGACGCCCACACCTGTGGCTGGACGTTAACAGGTAAATCCCTTCCCCCTAGAAGGGAACTAAGTTCCCTAAAATCTTCCAAGTAAACCAATCCTCAGAATTCCAAGGGCGCAGATTTCCAGGATTCTATTCCAGTGGGGGGAGCGGGGTTGAGGGAAGTGGGCGAAGCCAGCCACCCTTCCCGGCCACCTACTCCTCCAGCAGCGTCCGCCCCGCAGCCGCCGTGTTCCCCGCGGAGCCCTCCTCCGATTACCGTGCGGCTGCTCCTTTAAAAGCTCGGGATCCCAGAGGCGGCGGAGCAGTAATTGTCACTTAGCCACTTAACTCCCCGCTGCACTGCTCCCTCAATCGTCGTGGTTTATCTCTCAGCCAATTACTGCTGTCATTTGCGTTTCAATGTGTGCCGTCAGGGGCCAGGCCTGGGCGGCAGCAGAACAGAAAACGCGGGGACAAGAGCCCGGAGCCGACTGGCTTCTCCAGACTGGGGGAGACCGCACCTCGGCCCCTGCGGCTCCGCGGGGCTACGGACGCCCCTCCCTCAGCAGAGCCCTCAAAACCGCTCCAGGAGGGGCCGAGGTTCCCTGTACCCTCTGTTCTGTGCTGTGCCTGAAACGGAAAACAGGAAAATCTGACCCCAAAGTACCAAGTCATCATGAGGATGATGCTAAAGCAACAGAAAATTTAGCCGCTTAACAAGACAGCAGAGGAGACAAGTAGGAGAAGCAGGGATTATTGTAATATATTATGGGAAATCCAGACAGAGGGTTCTGTGAGTGTGAAGACAAAAAAACCTTAATTCAGGCCCAGGGTGGTGGCTCACACCTGTCATCCCAGAACTCTGGGAGGCCTAGGCAGGTGGATGCCTTGAGTTCAGGAGCTGGAGACTAGCCTGAGCAAGAAGGAGACCCTGTCACTTCTCAAAACAGACAGAACTAGCCAAGTGTGGTGGCAGGTACCTGTACTCCCAGTTACTCCGGAAACTGAGGCAAGAGGATTGCTTGTCCAAAAGTTTGAGGTTACTGTGAGCCATGATGTCTTCATGGCACTCTATCCAAGGGGACAGAGTTAGACTCTGCCTCCAAAATAACAAAGAAAAGAAAATCTTAATTCAGTTTCCACTGCTCAGATTTCCAAGCATTATTCATCTCTAACTTGGCCCCAAAGTGTGGGGGACAGGTGAATTATTTTAGGAAGCCCTGAATTGAAATATCTAAAAATTATGTTTGTATACTATAGGCTGGTGGTATATTGTATACTTAGTCACAAAATTTTCTTTAAAAAAATTTTTAAAGGCACAACCAGATATGAATTTTTATAACCAAATCAGAGAAAAACTTGCAGGCCTGGGCATCCAGGGTTTTAAGTTCTGCAAAGATGTCCTTTCTGGTTCCTCAGTGGAGCCTAACCACAAAAGTTAATGGCTCATTTTTTTTATTCAAATATTTTATTTACTCTGCTTTCCTGGATTAAATCTGTATCTCCACTCTGTGCTGCATTAGAACTTTTATCCTAGAAGGTTAAAACCTCTCGTTTGCAGAGGCAGCGTCCTAACTAAAAGGATTCACCTAGCCTGAGACGTTCTTTGGAATGCACTTGGTCTTCCTGAGGAATACAATCACATGTTTTTGTTTTGTTTTGTTTTGTTTTTATGTCAATGTTATTTCTATTATGAACCTCAGCTTAACAGGTAGCTATAGTGTTCAGATTAAGTATCTTTTTTTCAAATTTTTATTAAATTATAATTGTGTACATTGGTGCAATCATGGGGCACAATGTGCTGACTTTATATACATTCTGAAATATTTTCATTGAACTATTTAACATAGCCTTCATGGCCTTTTAATCACTATATGAAAACATTGATATTCTACATTTAGTAATTTTCACCTGTACCCTTCTAAGATGCACTGTAGGTGACAATCACATGTTTTATTTCTTTCCTTTTTTTTTTTTTGAGACAGAGACTCATGTTGCCCTCAGTAGAGTGCGGTGGTGTCACAGCTCACAGTAACCTCCAGCTCTTGGGCTTAAGCAATTCTCTTGCCTCAGCCTCCCAAGTAGCTGGGACTACAGGCACCCACCACAATGCCCGGCTATTTTTGTTGCAGTTGTCATTGTTGTTTAGCAGGCCCTGGCCAGGTTTGAACCCGCCACCCTCAATGTACATGACTGGCACTGTACCCACTGTGCTACAGGCACTGAGCCCACACTCACATGTGTTCAACTATGACCATGGTAGGAAAGGAGAAAGGAAGAGACCAAGGGTCTTTCATAACTGGGTGCAGCCCAGGTGAGAGCACCTGGAAGGCAGAGGGCACCTGCACAGAGAGGAGACACAGCCAGGCACGTGGCGAGCAGAACTCTGGGCCGTCAACATATTAGTCCTCTCAGCTGAACAGCCGTGAGGCTGTCCTGCTCCCCCAGCAGCAAGTAGCAAGCTCCCTCTGACATTCCACCCTTTGAGGCCCAGGTAAACACAGGAGGCAGAGGCTGCCAGCAGCTGAGGCTGAGCTGGAAGAGACCTGTTCTAGCTGGATCTACACAGCCAGGTCTCTGGGTCCTATTATAAAACACTCAACTTCTCTACCAATGAGCTTTGCCTGGCCTGATGATATAACAGGTGCCCTCAGTTCGATTTGCAGGCAAGGTCCATGTACACCAGAATTTCTCTTGTGAGGAATTTGGAAGGGAGAGAGGCTCTCAGAGGATGGGCCAGTCTTCCCAGGGTGCGTAGAAAAGGTCTAAAAGAGCTAGTGAGGTGCCAGAGCGATGCACACGTCATCTCAGGCTGTGCTAGGAGGAGTTGGCCTGGCTAGAGCTAATTGCTATCCTCAGGCTGTATGCTCCCTACTGAATACCAGACAGGGGAATCTGTTCAGTGCATAACAAAGAAAAATCAGAAGTCAAATAAAGCTGAGCAGCAGCCAGCCAACGCTGTGACGCTGTGTCTGCTAACCGTGGCCAGCCACAAGCGGGGACACTCAGATACGTCCTCACTCTTCTTCTCCCCCACATCCTAATTAAGAAAACCTTAACATAAGAACCAATTTACTCCTCTCTCACTCACTGGAGTCACCCCCGTGACCCACCTCTGATGAAGAGAGAGCACTTTAAAAGATGGAGAGGAAGACAGCTAATGGCCAGAGTGTGAACTTCCCACTCAAGGACCCACAGAAAAGTAACTTTCTCTTCCTTTCGGCTCCTTGTGCTTTCAAAAGCGCTGATTCAAGCTGAACAAACTACTGGAACATTTTCCCTTTCCTCCCCTCCCTCTTTCCTCTGTCTGACTCTTAGCTTATCCATCACTAGCGGGCTCTCTTCGTCATGAAGTGTGCAATCAGCTGTTCTTTCTCTTTTGTCTCAAAGCCAAGAGATGCTGCATGGAGAGGCAAGCTCCTCTTCTCCCACCCCTCCCGCTGTGCGTGGCAGCCCAGTGGAGGTTTGGAAGCCTGCCACCGTGCACCAAGAAGAAAACCCAGGCCAACCAGCAGGGCGGATCTGAGCCCATGTCTACACAAGAGCTGCCTTTCCACAGCCCCGGCTGCTGCTACCAAGAGCACCCAGGGCTGCCTCGGCCCCCCAGGCTCAGCCAAGAGCTGCCTCTTTCTCAAAAAAGGAAAAAAAAAGTCACAAAGTATCTGCTCTTGGGGTGCAACACGCCTTTCTTCACTCACTCTCTCCTATCAGACTCCATTTTGAGGACTGGGAAGAACTTTTGCGTCTTCCTACTACTTAGCTATTCCCAGCAATCCCAGCGGCTCTCCTCAGTTTTCACAGAGCAAATGAGTGGACTTACTACCCACAGATTCTCCGAGATCACACTGAACCTGGCCTGGATCCCTGGGCTTCCCCAAGCATCTCCACGGACAGGCTGAACCTGGATATCCGAAGCTGAATCCATTCATTGTCTTCCTCCTCTCCAAGGTGACCCTCCGAATTGGTGACGCCACTCTGTGCTCCGGGCTGGGGTTGTGCTTAACTGGCCCCTCTCCTTATCTGTATGAAAAGCTACATCTGCAAGCTTTGTGGAATTTACTTCATATTCATTTCTCAAATCCAGTTCCGAGAATCGGAGATGAGACCACAGCCCTAGTTCAAGGCCTAATCTGTCCTCCTGTCTGCCTTCCTCCCCTTGCCCCTGCTAAGAGAGTGCTAATACCTAAGTCTAAAGCCATCGGCCAGTGCCCTGCTGTGCCCTGCTCCTGCCCCTAAATGACATTCAAGAACCCATGTTCCTCACCCCTGTCACCCACTCATTCCGTGCAGTGGGGATACACGCTGGGGCCCACAGCAGCAGCTGCTTCCTGCCTCTTGCTCAGAAAACCACCTCCTTCCCCTCCAATCAGCCAATAGCTAGACATTCCTCCTAGGGTGCTCTCCATCTGCACCCCAGGCTAAGTGCTGTGGCCCTGGGCTCTGTCACTCATTGAGTCCCTTAAGGGTAGGGACTGTATAATACTCCTATTCTCTCTGTGCCCTCACCACCCAGCAGCAGGGATCCTGCCTTTGTACTTTCAGATGACTAGTTGATGCCACCTACTGCTTACCTCAGGGCAATCAATACCTCAGTCTGGATTAAGCCCATGTTGGTGTTACCTATTTGAAGAGAAGAAAAGAGAGTGGCTTTAAGATGGCAGCCGAGTAACAGCTTCCTTGCAACTGGGAACGGTGAGACTGGGGAGAGAAGATTCAGGCATCTCTGGCTGGCGAGATCTGCCCAGAAACATCCCTTTGGGGACACAGGGAGATAGCGTGAGACTTTTGGACCCTCTGAGGAAGGCAAAAGCAGTGGAGATCTGGCAAGTGGTTGCGTGTGTTCGTTCGGTCTAATCCTGCCAGCAGCTATGGCTAAAGCAGCAGTGAGATTGCAAACTGGGAAGGCCTTGCCTGTGAGCTGTTTGGGTTTCTTTTGGACTTGGCACTTAGTTGAACTGCCTTGGGAGAACTGGGGAAAGAGTATGGGGGTCTTTGAGTGTTGTCTGGGGCTCCAGACTGAGCCACCGAGCCAGATGGAGATACCACTGTTTGGTTGTGGGCCGTGCAGAGCCATCGTAGGAGAATTGCCCTGGCAAGCTCCACCCTCAGTGTTGGGAACAAGCATGGGGCGGGAGTGAGTAATCTAGTGTCTGAGCAGCCTAAAGGCGGGGACTGAGACGCCTTGCAGCCTTAGCCATCAGGGGCATAGGGTGAGACTGGTTTTGGCACATTGGGACTCATCAAAACCCTACTCCAGAAGCATGGCAATTTAAAGAGCAGGAGGAAGTGAAAGGAAAATTAGGGCAAGGAAACAGATAAGAGAAATCATGAGGAAGAATCAGCAGAAAACTCCTGGCATCATGAAAAACCAGTCCAGAGCAATCCCCCCTAGGGGCTGTGAGGTAGGTACTGTAGAGGATTCCACCTATAAGGAAATGTTAGAAATGTCACAGAAAGGGAATTTAGAATACAGATGATGAAAACAATGAAGGAAATGAAGGAAGAAATGAAGGAAAATGCTGATAACGCGGAAAAAGAAATCCAAAAACAGAATCAATTAAGAGAAGAATATAAAAAGGATATGGCAGAGATGAGGGAAATGAAGCAATTAGGGAACTTAAAGATGCAGTAGAAAGTATCAACAACAGATTAGACCATGCAGAAGAAAGAATCTCAGAGATAGAGGACAAAGCTCTTGACATAACTCAGATACTTAAAGAATCAGAAAAGAAGAGAGAGAAAGCAGAACGATCACTGGTGGAATTATGGGACTCTATGAAGCGTTCAAACATATGAGTTATAGGTATCCCAGAAGGGGAAGAAGAAAGCCTCAGGGGAATGGAAGTCATACTAGAGAATATTATAAATGAAAATTTCCCAAATATCACTAAAGATTCTCACACTCTCCTATCAGAGGGATATCAGACCCCAGGTCACCTCAACTCTAACCGAGCTTCCCCAAGACACATAGTGATGAACCTGTCCAAAGTCAAGACAAAAGAAAAGACTCTTCAAGCTGCCAGAGGTAAGCGCCAGTTGACCTACAGGGGCAAATCTATCAGGGTGACTGTAGACTTCTCAAATGAAACTTTCCAAGCAAGAAGACAATGGTCATCTACCTTTAATCTACTTAAACAGAACAATCTCCAGCCCAAAATTCTATATCCTGCGAAGCTAAGTTTTAAAATTGATGGAGAAATCAAATCATTTACTGATATACAATCATTGAGGAAATTCGCCACAACAAGACCAGCTCTACAGGAAATACTCCATCCTGTTCTACTCACTGACCATCACAATGGATCAACAACAAAATAAGAACTCAGAAATTAAAGGACAGAGCCTAACTTCCACAATGATGCAAAAGATAACACTAAGCAAAGGACTCTCACAAAACAAGATGAATACAACACTACCATACTTATAAATTATCTCAATAAATGTTAATGGCTTGAATTCCCCGCTGAAGAGGCATAAATTGGCTGACTGGATTAAAAAACA